>JBCIKM010148860.1:0-13569 GCA_039654465.1 Melibe viridis | reverse complement strand
GCAGGGTCACAAGTTAAATGTACTGAGTACTTTTGTACACAAAGGGGGTTTAAAGATCTTGGGTCTTCCTGTACCATTATGCTGTTATATGTAATGGCCATTGCTTATTTTTGTAAGGAGGGATGATATTTTTTGTCATTGTGAATCCTCTCTCGGTGGTGTCGATAAGTGTTTTGAGAGATATTTATTTTTTAGTGTATATCATCTCTGCTGTTTGTGGTTTGATCTGTTCCCTCTTAACTTCTATCATCTTACTTTCCTCTGGGCTCCTCTATGACCCTCGTTTGTCGTGGGGCCCTAAAACCTCCAATAAACAAACATGTATAATTCATTTTTTTTGTTTCCATTGCAAAACCGTTAAAAAGGTGTTCAGATACTTTTGGGCATGACTGTATTGTTTGTTTCACAATATTGAAAGGATAAAAGGTTTTGGGAGATAGACAACGGAAATGGTAGGCTATAGCCACACAGAAGACAGAAGAAAGAGAGGGATCAGAGAGATAGAGGTTAAATGAGAGAGAGAGAAATACAGATTTTTTCACAAGTATCTTTGACCATCACACTATAGTACTTGCGATATTTTCTTTAGGTAGCATAAGAAAGCTAAATAAAGATTGATTTCAAAAACCCAATCACTTGGATCAAGTCTATTTGTGAAAATAAGTGTTTGGACTGCTATTTCAAAATATATTGGCTGTCATAAACTGGATTACTGCACAGTTGTTACCCCCTAGGAAAAAGGAACCGAAAATGCCATACCAAGGTAAACAATCTCTCCAATAAAATGTTTCTAGCTGGTTCCATGTCAGGACTAAAACCTACAACAAACAAAAATCTCCATTTTGAGCTAGGCCTGGCAAGTGATTTGTGGCTGGTTGGTGTCCCTGGTGGGCATTTCTACTTGTTTCTTTTACACTTAATCTATTGTCTTACTTTTTCCTCTGACCTGTTTTTCTTATGTTTAGTTCTTCTTCTTCAATTACATCGACTGACTCAGTGGAACTGAGTGTTACTGTCGATGCGGGCATAATTTAGACACACCAAGAGCAAGTTTTGTCTTGGTGGGCCTCTGGGAGCTTCTCTAATACCTTGATCTTAGCGTGATGTAGTCAAGGCACTGCTTGAAGTTGTCTACATTAGTTTTCAGTGGTCATACCGTTTTAGGAACATTACTCCAGGCTCACATGTTTTAGACCCCTGTGGAGACCCGGGGAATATAATAGGTCCCCTGCAGGATAGTAGGAGGTGAAAGCCCAACAACTGCGGCGGGTGGTTGGTGGGAGTCCCCCCTGGTGGGCTCTTCTACTTCTGTTTCTTTTCTTTTACACTGAAGCTATCGTCTTACTTTTTCGCCTTTTCTGTGATGTCCTGTTTTTGTTGTCTTGTTTGCAACTCAATGCTCACCCCTTATTTCCTGCCTTTTGGTCCATGACTGCAGGGTCACAAGTACTGAGTGCTTTTGTACACAAAGGGGGTTTAAAGATCTTGGGTCTTTCTGTACCATAATGCTGTTATATGTGATGGCCATTGCTTATTTTGTAAGGAGGGATGATATTTTTTGTCATTGTGAATCATCTCTCGGTGTCAATATGTGTTTTGAGAGATATTAATTTTTTAGTGTAAATCTCTATGCTGTTTGTGGTTTGCTCTGTTCCCTTTTAACTCTTTCATCTTACTTTCCTCTGGGCTCCTCTTTGACCCTTGTGTCATGGGGCCCTAAAACCTCCAATAAACAAACATTAGTGAATAAAAGATACAATAGAATTTTATTTTCTGTAAGTCTGTAACAGTTCCCGAGAGAGAGAGGGTTTAATGGCTTCCAGAGCCAGCCTGAAATGCTCGGGGGTGACAGTCCAGTTAAAATCTTTATCAGCGGAAGCATCTGCAAGCTGTGCTCTGACAGCTTGTAACCCTGCCTGGGAGGGGGGAAGGGGGGGGGGGTGGAGAGAGAGAGAGAGAGAACAGAAAAATGACAGGCCTCTTTAAAATGGATTCATAGGTCCTGTTCAATTGCAACATAATCTCTTAAAAATCCTTTTCTTTGATCAAATTATACAATAAATAAGTGGATGGTTGGTGGGTGTCCCTGGTGGGCACTTCTACTTCTGTTTTATCTTTTACTTTGAATCTGTCTTACTTTTCCCCTTGGGGACCTGGGGGAATATAGGTCCCCTGCGGGCCGGCAGGAGGTGAAAACCCTAAGGCAGCGGGTGGTTGGTGGAAGTCCCTGGTGAGCTCTTCTATTTGTTTCTTTTCTTTTACACTGAAGCTATCGTCTTATTTTTTCCCCTTTTCTGTGAGGTCTTGTTTGCAACTCAATGGTCATCCCTAATTTCATGCCTTTTGGTACACGACTGCAGGGTAACAAGTTAAACGTACTGAGTACTTTTGTATAAAAAAGGGGGTTTAAAGATCCTAGGTCTTCCTGAATCCTTATCCTGTCATGAGTGATGGCCATTGTTTATTTTTGTAAGGGGAGAGGATATTTTGTCATTGTAAATCATCTCTCGGCAGTGTCAATTTGTTTTGAGAGATTTTGTTGGAGTAAATCATGTCTCTGATGTTTGTGGTTTGATCTGTTCCCTCTTTGAACTCATTCTTTCATCTTACTTTCCTCTGGGCTCATTTATGACCCTTGTGTGTCATGGGCCCTGAAATCTCCAATAAACGAACTAATTCTATTATCTTAATTTCCCCTGGTCCCCTATGACCCCTGTGTGTCGTGGGGCCCTAAGAACTACCAAAAAAAAATAAATAAAATAAATCAAAATTACCTTATGTCATCCTGCAGTAAACTTATTTCTGGAATCTCTCCCGAGGGAAGACTGGGACAAACCAAGTGGCAGCTGTTATGCAGTGCAGCAGCATGATCTCAAAATACATCGACTGCAGTTTGTAGTTTGAACCTGTTGTCTCAATGAACTAATCCATTATCTCCCTGAACCCTTGGATGCTCTACCTCTTGGGATTTACTTAACATATTCCATATTTATCTCCCTTGTGAGCAAAGCAGGTAATATTTTGTATTAAAGCAAAGCAAAATTTTGTTAAAAACCCTTGATTTAAAAAGTCCAAACCTCTTTACAAAGATTCTTTAGATCTGCACCACTGTAGAAATTTGTTCGACTGGCTAGCAAATCCACATCAAGGTCAGGGCAGGACATCTTGGATGTGAAGATATGGAGGATATCTTTCCGTGCCTGGAAATAAACATGATCTTGTGATATGAGTTGATAAGCAATGCAGGTTTCTACAATAGTGTTAAGGGAGACATAACAGGCTTCAAAGGGAAACCAAACAGGACAAATATGACGGCAATTTGACTAAATGTGTCCTACTCGGGCACAGGCATTGTGGTGCCACAAGATTGTGTATGATAGGAATGTAATACAATCTTAGTTTTATACCCAGATTAACTATTCTTTATGTATAATCATATTAACGGAAAGCATTAGCATGTAGGTATTTATTCGTTTTAAAATTTTCTAGGACTATGCTTCATATTTTCACTTTTCTTTATTTTCTGTCAGTAGACATTAAGACAAAGGCATTGCAAGTTTTATTGGAGCTCATTTTCTTATGATTTGATACGAGAACAGACCTGTTCATCAGGGGGAGGCACGTAGATATGTTTATCCAGACGGCCAGGCCTCAGAATGGCTGGATCCAACATGTCAGGTCTATTTGTGGCTCCCACTAGGATGACTTTCAGGTTATTATTGCCGCTGTGGGGGGATTGGATGTTCTCTACCTTCTCATGGTCACTCTGGAGAGTAGCAAGAAAAAATTTAAAGTCTAATTTTCAAGTTAGTGGCAGAGGAGGATGTAAAATAAATTTTTTAATACCATAGTTAAAACTATAAAAGGTTTCATTGTTCTTTGACCTCTGTTGAACCTGTTACAATCTGTGAAGACCACTACAGGGAATGCTTTCAACCTTCTTCCTGCAAAATCCTCTTCACTGTCTGACCTTGAACCTCAGATACAACTAAGGTTGATAAAAATGTTCACCACATTCTTCATAGCAGCTATTCAAATGAAAAGCGGGTCATTTTACATCGTCATATGTTGTCCAGAAATTAGCACTTTAAAATGATATAACATCACTATTGACACTGTAAATGTAAACAAACTGTGCTACTTGGCAAAGAGCAGCCAGTGAAGCAGTTAACTGTGTGAACTCATTCAACTACCTTGTGTAGCAGTGAAGAGGAATGAGAACATTAATTACTTGGGTTGTCATGAAAAGCTATGCAGATGCAAAAAGTGAAATCTATTATCTTCCATCCTTCATTTCCCTTCCTTCTAGTTGAAGATGGGGCCGTTCACCAGTTTCCTCCATTCATCTTTTGGCTTGCCGCAACACTCATACCCTCCCAAGATGACATTCTGAGCTCCTTCATCTCTCTCTCTCCTGTTCTCCTCCATGTTTCCTTCGGTCTTCCCCTCTTTCTCTTTCCTATCCCAGGCATCCATGTCAAGGCTGTTCTGGCATGTGTCTCTCTTGGCATCCTCAAAACATGTCCAATAAATTTCCATTTCCTCCATCTCACTTGTTGACTCAACATCTCTGTTTGCTTTCCGTCTTAACGCCTCATTTGATACTTTTTGTGACCAAAATTTTTTTTAAATTCTCCTGAGACAAGTATGCAAGGGTATATGTATTCAATTTGTGTTCATCTCCTTTTGTTGTTTACCTGATTTGCATCTATATAATAAAACTGAAAATACGTTTGACTTTAGGATATTTACTTTTGTACTGTATTTGAGTTGGAGTCCCTTGATTTGATATCATTCGTAGCATCTGGGTCTCTGGTTATGAGGCCTTCAAGATGGCTGAAGCAGTTGCAGTTTTCTATTGGATTATTGTTAATCACAATCTCTTCCTCTGTGCTTAAATTCCATGTCATAGTTTTCTTTTATCTTAAGGCAAGTTTTATTTCCTTCTAATTTTAAAGTGTTTATTTTCTTTTGTAGTTGTTTTTTTTTTGTGTTAGAGATTAATACAATGTTGTCTGCAAAGTTCAGGTCCTCCAATACATTCATAAATTTCCATCTAATACCAAAGTCTTTATTTTTGGTTGTCTTGGACATGATGTGCAGGGTTCCCATCTCAAAATTTAAGACCTCAGAATTTTTTTCAAGACCAGTATTTTGATAAGAAAAAAAAAGAGGAATCCACTAATAGAATAAATTTACTCGAGGTATAAAGAAAATTTCATCTTTGATTTGGCAGAGTAATTTTTTTAGTTTTTTAATCGCTGCCTGACCACACCATTATATTTTTCAATGTGTACATTATTTCAAAATGAAGTTGTAATCACGAGTCAGTGAGGCCAAGGAACAAGCAGAAGTATCAATACTACTGAATGGGTTTTATGAAAAAACAAAATAAAAGAAAATAAAAACAACCTCCCACTTAAAAACAATACAAACAAACAAGCAAACAAAAAAACAAAACAAAACAAAACCAACACAAAAACCTTAACCAAGGAATTCTTATAATAGATTTTGGATATTATTATATCCATGTATAGTCCTCATAAACACAGTTTACTTAGACATACAAGCCCCCCTGAGTGTTATCTCTCCTTTAACCTTGTTTAATAATTCTAGAAATAAACAATTCCATTTTATAGTCAGTTGAAGGGTGAACACCCCTAAATACAGGAATCTGGACATATCATAGTCCTGCTTTACTTAAGTCTTGATTGAAAACCATTCATATTCCTGTTTCTCACTAATAACAGTGCTTTTTAAGTCTTTTTACAGGAGTCGAACCATCTTAATAATTTTGTCCGGAATACCATAATTTTCAATCAGCTTCCACAATGTGTTTCTGTCAACACTATCAAAAGCCTTTCAAAATCTATAAAGCACATGCAAAGATTGGCATTCCATTCCACTGATTGCTCCACAATATTCTGAGTATAGAGATTTGTTCAGTTGTGCTCCTTCCTCTTCGGAATCCAGCTTGCTCTTGTCTTAATTTGTCATCAAGTCCATCTATAAGTTTATTCATAAATTATATCTTTCTCATTATTTTGGATATGACGTACTGAAAGACTTTTCACTCTCCTTGCCCTCTTACTGCATATTTTTCTTTATTTTATACATGAAAAGACAGCATGATTTTAAGAACTGAATTCACCTGTTGCCTTTGATGCATCCTCTGTAAACCTTGCTGGTTGGTGTCTGGCTGAGATGATGAGGATTCAAGTTTCAGATCCAAGCGGTTCCCAATTCCGTCCATTTCATTCAGCAACGTAGACAAGACCCTTTCTTGAACTCGATTGTGACCCGTGTCAGATCTCCGCTTGCCAACTATTGACTCTATTTCATCTAAGAATAAAATGGAAGGAGCAAGAGCTCTAGCCTTTTGGAAAGCCTGGGGATGTTAAAAAACAAAAAAGCATGATGTTATTGAAATTATGATCAATCAGTTCTTGATCCATTTGAGACAAAGAAATCTATGCGCAAATCCATGTAAAAAAAAAGTACTTTCCAACTCCCATTTTTCAACATATCATGTCAAAAATGTAATACCCGCTGTCAAACATCGAAAATGAAAGCTGGCATCTTCTGGTAGGGAAAACACACTGTGTGTGTGTGTGTGTGTGTGTGTGTGTGTGTGAGTGTGTGTGTGTGTGTGTGTGTGTGTGTGCATGCGTGTGTGTATGTGTGTCGGGAGGGAGGGGGGGGTGAATTTAAAAAAAAAATCAGTGATAGGGAAACTTCTAGACCTGAATCTTGGTCAAAGTAGTCTACTCATTTACCCTGTGGTGAGACATTTCAGCAAGATAAAACAGTGGACAATTATAATTAATATTGCTACAATAGATACCTGAGAAATAAATCTTTCAGATTCTCCAACATAGGCAGAAAAAACTTGAGCCCCGCTCAGTGACAGGAAGGACACATGACAGGAAGTGGCAGCGGCTCTCACCAAGGTTGTCTTGCAGCAGCCAGGGGGTCCATACAATAGGATGCCCTTGGCAGGAGGGATGTCCATACTCTGGAGGATGCCTGGATACTTGAGAGGCCATTCCACTGACTGTCCAGTTCAATCACAAAATGACAACAGAGAAAAATTAATAATGTCCAAAATGCATCACATTGGAACACATGATTTACGAATCGTACAGAGCAAATAAAACACTTTATGTTTCGGAAAAGAGCACATGGCATCAAACCATGATAATATAGAGAATCACTCTAAAGACTCTTCTCCTGTTTATTGAAAAGTTTTGCATCAATTATAAGGTGTCTTCCAAAACAAACACTGAGAAAATGAATCATGCTTTTATGGGTGAAAGAAAATTTTTAAATCCTTAAATATAAGGTGATGTGACAGGGAGAATCCATTTTTATTTAGAGCTATAAACAAAGGTCTTCATTTGAGCTTACAATCAACAAGTGTTGAAATTGAATGCATTCTGCAAGTGAAAATGTTTGTTGACATTGTCCATCAAAGTCAGTCTGCTTTAGAAGCAGTATATTCAACAATACAAAGAATCTGTTTCAAGAAAACTTCAAACAGGGATTTTACTCAAAAGTATGCTGAATAAAGAGTCAAATGAAGGTTCTTGAGAGGAGTAAAGATTTTTCTGGGGAAAAACCTTGTGGTTTTTTTTTATATTTTCAACTGACAAAATTTTTGTTTCTTCATTTATGGATTCTTTTGAAAAACTAAATATTCTATGAAGATATCCCTTTGAGCACCTTCAAGAAGAAAAAAAAACTGTTTCATTACACAAAACATGAAGACATCAAGGTTCAATGTCAAATCATTGAACATAATTAAGCACAATGCTTTAAAATGTGGTACGTGATAAAGAAAACATGGCTTGGAATTTATTGTAATGGTTCTAATAATTGTGTGAAACAAAAGAAAACTTGATCAAATCTTAATATATTTTCTATCAGGCAACATTTGAGAATTCCATACAACTTTTGTTCTGACAATCCTTTGGACAAAGATCTTTTTTTGGGGTCACCAAGGCCAAGCAGCATGACACACACTTTAAGTCCAAGCTAAAATGCGATTTAACTTGCCAACTAGTGAGTTTATTTCCAACAAGCATTTTGTAGTGTGTCAAAGGACTGGGCCCTAACATTTTGCTACGTACCTGCCTGATTTCTGCCTTGACATCCTCTAGGCTGCCAATGTCAGTCCATTTCACTGGCCTCAAATCCACAACGCACTCTGAACCCTTTTTCAAAGATGGCACCGTCTTATGAAGGGCAAACTGAAAATTTTCCATGCTCAGAACAGGATGGTTCTAACATTGAAAAAGATTATAAAGCAGACGTTAATAGAGTTCATAAATCACGATTCAAAAATGTCGCAGCAATCAGAAAAATGACACTTAAAAATGGTTTAATAAGCAAGATCTTAACACAATCATATTAAATCAAGAGTAATCTGAAAAACAATAGACTTCAATTTACCAATTGTGCACAAACCATTCATCATTCTTTATGAACAAACTCATTTCACTTCTTAGAAACATTTCAACCATTGTAATTAACATGGTACCTCAACAGATTCTGCATGGCCGACAGCTTCTTCACACAAACCCATGAGGTCAGCCCCAACAAATCCAGGTGTCATGTTGGCAAGAGTCCTGCAAGATACGTCTGGGGCTAAATGCATTTTTGCTGTTAAAATTTCCAAAATGGACAATCTCTGGGCCTCTGTTGGAACACTGATGAGGATCTGACAAACCAATAGAATCAGAAGTTTCAAATGATATGCTGTCAAATGTCAATTTCCTAATTCAATGTGGAACAAGAGAGAAATGTCACAAAGCAAAACAAGAAACCAAATAATTTTTTGGATTAGAAGAAAAAAGCTATCTCCATTAGCATCTACACTCCTCTTATATGCTCATGATATGCGAGGTCAAGATAAATTGTCATTGCAGAAGGTTAGTGGGTGTTCCTGGTGGCCACTTCTACTTCTATTTCTTATATTTTACACTGAAGCTATCATCTCACTTTTTCCCCTTTTCTGTGATGTCCTGTTTTTGTTGTCTTGATTGCAAACTCAGTGGTCATCCCTGAATTCATGCCTTTTGGTACATAACCGTAGAGTCACAATAAGTTAAATGCACTGAGTACTTTTGTACTTAATGGATCTTCCTGAACCATTATCCTGTCATGAGTGATGGCCATTGCTTATTTTGGTAAGGAGAGATGATAGTTTTTGTGTTTGTAAATCATTTCTCTGTGGTGTGGATATGTGTTTAAAGAGATAATATATTTATTTTTTAGTGCAAATCATCTCTCTGCTGTTTGTGGTTTGATCTGTTCCTTCTTTGAACTAATTCTACCATCTTATTTTCCTCTGGGCTCCTCCATGACCCTCGTGTGTTGCGGGGCCATGAAACCTCCCATAAACAAAAAACAAATAAATTTTCATTTTATTTCATTTCCTATTTGGTGGCAGTCACCTTTCTAAAGTTCTAGTTAGATTAGAATGTCTTGAGATTTTGACCCTGAACAACTGATCGCAGCATTGCTTGTCCTAGAAGACATTAAACCAAAAATACAGTCTGTTCGAGTACTGTTTCTGAAAAAAAAAAGATTCCTAGAATTAGGCTAAAAATCTGAACATCCATTATTGCTCCAAAAAAAGATACAACAAACCTCTTGATCAAATCTACCAGGCCTCCTCAGATGCATATCAACATTGGCAATGGAGTTGGTGGCTGCTAAGACAAGCAAACCTGATATCCTTTTAGAATGCACAGCATCCAGCTCAGCCATCAGTGCAGCACTCAACTGTTTATTCCCAAGACTAGCTGTCTCTTGCCTAGGACATAACATATCAATTTCATCCAAGAACAAAATCACTGGTCCTTCATCTGTCAGGTTGACAGCTTTTTCAAATACTCTGTGAAGGTTATCTGCCCCAACACCAAAGTCAGAGTCCAGTAATGAAGATGCCTCCACATTATAGAAAGCAGCACCACATTTTCTGGCTAACGTCTTTCCGAATGAAGTCTTTCCACAGCCCGGAGGTCCATGGAGGAGAACACCCACAGGTTGATAATAAGTGCTCAAGGACTTGTTTATCAGGAATAGTTTTTCCAACTTCATGAATTCCAGCTCCAATCCTCCAAGCTTTGTGACCTTTTCGTCATTTTGGGTTAGACTAAAGAAATAAGAACTTTTGACTGATTGTATATTTATTCTACTAGAGTCTGTGACCAGCCCTGCTGAAAGTTTGCTCTTTAGTTGTATTTTCTTGGTTATGATATGAGAAATTCCATAAACTCGTGCTAGCTTTAAAACTGATAAATTTAAAGAACAATTTTCAGAGACCACTTGGTTCAGGAGGATATTCTTGCAGTAAGTAGCCAATAACACATTCACATTTTTGTCTATCATGTAGTTTCGATATCTTTTAAAATCTTTTACCACAACATCTATAGAAACACTTCGCACTGGTTCTGGTGCAATTTTTTTCATTATAATGTCAGATGCTGGAAATGATTATGAAAATGGTTTTTTCTCTCCTCCCTGGGGGTATGAAAAAGAAAAGAAGAAGAAATATTATACATCACTTTCATTCATAGTACTGCTATTATACAAGAAGTATCCGTTTCAGCATAACACTAACAGCCACAGATAGATTACTAGCCACCACCCTCGATAATAGACAATAGATCCACCACCAACCACACGTTTCGCCCCCTTCCCCCCCTCCCCCCCACTTACTTGCTTTTGGTTTTTCTTCAGTCACCATCAACAGCGGAACTTGCCTCGCACTCCACCGACAAGCCCATCCTCCCTACTTTATTCCCCTTCCAAGTTGTGTCACCCCTCGCTATTTTGTGTGTGTGCGTCATGTCAGGGTGCAAGTGGCAAAATCTAAAATGGTTGTTAGACTAAAATGAAAAATTTCACAAACATCAAAGCACTGGGACACTATTCACAAATGCACCATATGCATGAAAGTTTGTAAATAGTGCCTCACATTCTTTAATCAATTGCCACCCAAATACTTCAGGTATAACACACTAAAATTCTATCAATATCTTTGGCTTTTTGTCATTCTACCCAGCAAAGGCTGTGCTTATTTACAAAACCCTTTTACGATGTTAGACAAATCCATCTCAATCATAATTTACAACTTAACAAGACAGACAGTGAAAATCTATCAATTGTGTTTTGTTGCAAAATATAAGATTAAAAAATACTGCTTTGAAGCTTTTAAAATTCATTCTACACACATCAGTTAGTCAGTTGGTTCAGTGCTTTCTAATTTTTACTAAGGATCAGAGGAATAAGGGTGCTGTGAATAACCACTGTCTCCAGTAAAATGTACCCGTCAATGTGGGCGGATAGTGCAAAAAGAGTTAGCTTTTCATCACTGTGTTACAGATCCTTAGTAAGCGGTAATTTATTGGTTTTTCATCCAGCAAAATTAAAGTAAACCTTTTTTTGAGATGAATTAAGTATCATCTTATATTGGTAAAATCTCTGTCTGTTGGCTGTCCTTATTTACAGCACCCTTTTCCGTTGTTTTAAAATTCATCACTGCAGGACAATTTACAACTCATGAGGCAGAAAATAAAAACATATATATATTTAACAATTAAAAGTGTTTTGCCGTAAAATATAAAAGAAAATATCACTTCGAAGCTTTTGAAATAATTATACACTTATCGGTTGGTCAGTTGGTTATGGTGCTTTCGATTTTTTACTAAGGATTAGAAGGAAAAGGGTGCTGGGAAACACCACTCCCCTGTCAATGAGTTAAAAGTTACACTCTCTGAAATTGACGGAAATTGGGGCCTATCAATTATAGTAAAAGACAAGATCGCTATACCATTAAAACCAAAATTCCTCCTCAGCTTTTTTGGGTTATAAGAATTCAGAGTTGTAAATACACCACCATGCGATGGCAGTTCTGTTTTCGTTACTTTTTTGTTATTGTCAATACCACTTTTTAACAAATTTAGGACTTGCATTTTCGTACATTGAAAGTTTAGCATATTTATTATTTATTTTGGAAAATGGAACCTCACATGCAAAAGACTGAAATAACAAACCTCAGTAAATCAGAAACACAGAGGAAGACAGTCAGAAACTCCTCAGCGTGATACATATATATCCGAGGAATTCAACAGGAGGAAAAAAACTAGTCAATGCGGCAAACAAAGGTATGGAGACACTGTGGGTCGGGAAGGCACCATATCTCGGTACTGAGATTGACAAGAATCGACAATGCATTTGTGCTGCCCATGGGGCACCTGGGGCAAAAAACGAACACCAAACAAATAAACAAACATTAAAACCCATCCAAACAAAACAAACAACTACCCCCCCCCCCACACCCACCCACCCCCACACACACGCACCCACCCCCACACACCAACCCGGTTCCATTAGCAGAACCCTGACTGTTACCTTGCACCCTGTCCTTGTAAATGTGTTTACAGTGATAAAAGGGTCCGGCTGGCCTTGTATCGGGGTTGGGTAAGGCCGCCTGGTTGGCCTGTATGTGTTAGGTTTGGCCTGGTTGGCCTTTATGTGGCAGGGTTGGCCTGTATGTGTCAGGTTTGGCCTGGTTGGCCTGTATGTGGCAGGGTTGGCCTGGTTGGCCTGTATGTGTCAGGTTTGGCCTGGTTCGCCTTGTCGCAGCGCTGCGTCCAGCCATCTATTTTATCCCTCGCCCGCTCCGTCGGGCCTATTGTCAATGTCACCCTGAGGCAACCTGCAAATTCTGACCTTTTCTTGTCTCCTGTTCTGGCTCCTTGTTCTTGTTCCTTGTTTCTTGTTCTTGTTCCTTGTTTCTTGTTCCTTGTTCTTGTTCCTTGTCCTTGTTCTTTGTTTCTTGTTCTTGTTCCTTGTTCTTGTTCCTTGTTTCTTGTTCTTGTTCCTTGTTCTTGTTCCTTTTTTTCTTTTTCTTTGCTCTTGTTCATTGCTCTTGCTTCTTTTTTTTTGGCCCTTTTTCTTGCTCCTTGTTCTCGTTCTTGCTCCTTGTTCTCGTTCTTGCTCCTTGTTCTTGTTCTTGTTGCTTGTCCTTGTTCCTTGTTCTTGCTCTTTGTTCTTGCTCATTGTTCTTGTTCCTTGTTTTTGTGCCTTGCTCTTGCTCCTTGTTCTTGTGCCTTGTTCCTTGTTCTTGCTCCTTGTTTTTGTGTTGTTCCTTGATCTTGCTCATTGTTTTTGTGTCTCGTGCCTTGTTCTTGATCCTTGTTCTTGTGTCTTGTTCCTTGTTCTTGCTCCTTGTTTTTGTGCCTTATTCCTTGTTTGTGTGCCTTGTTCCTTGTTTTTGTGCCTTGTTCCTTGATCTTGCTCCTTGTTTTTGTACCTTGTTCTTGCTCCTTGTTCTTCTTCCTTGTTCTTGTTCTGCACAGTCATGTAGAGCTTCCATAGGTGGAAGATGGATCCACATTTCACTTGGAATGTCGGGACGAGTGGACGTCGACAACCATGAGTCGTCAACTGACAAACACCGAAGACTGCTCAATACTTCGCAGTGTGTGTGTGTGTGTGTGTGTGTGTGTGTGAGAGAGAGAGAGAGAGAGAGAGAGAGAGAGAGAGAGAGAGAAAGAG
>JBCIKM010148526.1:0-23786 GCA_039654465.1 Melibe viridis | reverse complement strand
GAGAGAGAGAGAGAGAGAGAGAGAGAGAGAGAGAGAGAGAGAGAGAGAGAGAGAGAGAGAGAGAGAGAGAGCAGGGAAAAGGGAGATGAAGAAAGATAAAGAGTGATAGAGAAAGAAAGATATATAGATAGAAAGGCAGACAGACAGAGACAGAGAGGGATAATTATTGTTTTCAAGGGTATCAAAAAGAAAGCTACATTTTAGAAAATATTATGTTGATTGTTCTTGAACTGCAAGATTGAAAAATCATTTCATTGACCTCCGCATTTGCGTAAGTTTTGGCTTGGATAAATTTATCTATATATAACTCATGTTTATTCGTTTTATTGTTTTATCCACAGATATTTGTTTTGGCATATGTCATTGCACTGACATTTATTATTGTCAACATGTTTATATCCATACTGAATGATGCATTCAGCGAAGTTCGCATCAATATGGAAAAAAATTCAAATGAGTACGAAATCGTAGACTTTATACTTAAAAGATTCAGAAAGTGGATTGGATTTGGAGCTTTCACCTATAAAAGCTCCTCTGGATCAATGGCTGGTAAGAAAAAAAAAAACCCAAAACAAAACCAAAAAAGGAAATTTTATAAGAATCCCGATATTATTTGCTTTTCTACATATGGTTTAAGTGCAGAGGGTCCAATTTTTCTACCAAATCAAGCAAATAATGCAGTGTTTAGAACTTGTGACGACAAAATCGATGTGATAGGTTAATAGAAGTTAGAACTGTATTTTCTCTTTCATGTCAAGATATTTTAAATTTTTTTTTGTCTTTCATGATTGCTAACCCTCAGCCTGAAAGGCTGTCTGTTATCAGTATCTTTATTCCTACTATACACATTTGTTTGGAGCACCTAACCAAAGGGTAAAAAAGCACAAAAAAATTAAAATCAAGGAGCAATTTTCCCTTTGTTGTTACTGCCAGACACATAAAGTTAATTTTTTTCCTCCTTTGTTGATTTTATCAAAATTCCTTATGTCACTCATAACATGAACCAAAAATCAGGAAATATCAACTCAAAGTACAGTTCACCTTAAATCCCTTTTTTCTTTTTTTTTTTTTTTTGACAGAAGAGGATGACAACCAAGGAGGGAGCCAGGACAAACTTGCACCAGAAACAAGAATGTTTCCAGATCGCATTGAGCAGCTTCTGCTGACCCTGTCAAATATAACGATGAGTAATGCTCAGGTAGAATACAAATATTCTGAAAGGGATGCAAAATAGTATCCAATTTAAAACCCACTGACTGATTTCATAGCCCTAAATTCCTTTGTTGAATTCAAAGTTGGTGAGAAGATAAATGAAAATGGGGAACCTAGTGCAGTTAAATGCGACCAATTATTCATAGCATTTTTTTAAAACCCACTTTCTGTTTCAAGTTAATATGTTTTGAAAATATTGATTCAGGACTGCAAATACAACAGTTGAGTCGGAAAGTAGTCAAAGCATACTGCATTTATGCATTTTTCACCCGAATAAGATTTTCTTAAAAATTCAGGTCTTCCTTAATAGCACTGATATATTATTACCGTTATCTGTTTTTAAAAAATTAAAACCACTGTTGTTGCCTTTATTGGAACTTAAGTTTTGTTATTCTAAATGTTCTCTATGTGTTCAAACACATCAATTTAATCAGTAAGGGTCGCCAGATATTAACCAGTTCATTCTTGATGGTTTTGTTCTTTTTTTATTACCTACAAACAAAATATCCTTTTTTTTCACAGTGATATATAAAAAATTTTTATTGTACAATTTTTCATTCCAATAAAGACTGCAGCTAGTGTTATAATGACGATGGGAAAAAAAACTATGGTAACTGAAGGTATGACAGAAGATCTACACCTTTGATCACAGGCCAGCTGGGTGATTTCATGACATGTTGACTTGTCAGTCTCCCCACAGGGGTCAAATTCTAGAAAGAAAAACTCAGAACCCTCATTGCTTTGTCTATCCATAGACACATAAGTTCAAAGCTGGAGTTGGGTAAAATAGAAAACCCGCAGATTTGACCACAGGCTAGCTGCATGGTTTCATGCAATGGTTGACTTGTCAGTCTCCCCACAGGGGTTAAACTGAAAGGAAGAAAACCCCAGAATCCTCATTGCTTTGTCTATCCATAGAAACAGAAGTTCAAAGCTGGAGGCAGGTAAAATAGAAAGCCTGCAGATTTGACCACAGGATAGCTGCATGGTTTCATGCAATGGTTGACTTGTTAGTCTCCCCACAGGGGTTAAACTGTAGGGAAGAAAAACCCAGAATCCTCATTGCTTTGTCTATCCATAGAACCATGAGTTCAAATCTGGAAGCAGGTAAAATAGAGGATCTGCAGATTAGACCACAGGCAACCTGGATGGTTTACTGCACTTTGTCAGATTCCCAGTAGGAGTTAAACTCCAGCCTAGAGTAAACCAGAATCCTTATTGCCTTCTCAATCCATACAACCATAAGTTCAAAGCCGGAGGTAGGTAAAATAGAAGACCCGAGCCTTTGTTCACGGGCCAGATGGATGATTTCATGCAACTGTTGACTTGTCAGACTCTGGGAGAAAACCAGAATCCTTATATTCATACTCGTACTCATTGCCTTCTTAATCCATTGAACCGCAAATTCAAAGCAGGATATAAAAATATAATGGATTTTCATTGTTCAATTTCTTGTTATCTTTTAGGATTTCAAACAACCGTACAGAGCATCTCCGTTCCCTAAGTTGAATCAAGACACCTTTGGGCGTGATGAGCTACAGGATCCAGACCAGCTTGACAATTTTGCTTCCTTACAGTTACAGAGAAAAGAGCAACAAAGACCCAGCCTTTCCAGAATTGATACTGACTGAAATTATAACAATTATCATCTGAAAAGTCTGAATATGTTATAGAAATAATGATATCATGAGTTAGAGAATAAGTCTGACCTTATAAAAATTTAGTGTCATAATAAATAATGCTGATTTCAACTTTGTTATAAAAGAAAGCCAATAACTATTTATAACAAAAGCAACACTTGATCATATTTTGTATTTCTTTTCAGTCTTAAACAATATCACATCATTACTGCCATCGGAATTAACTCTTTTGATACCGATGCAACTGAAACTTGTTTAGACTCTAAGTACACATGTGTCTGAACACCCTCGATAAGGTGTGACAGTGCTGAGTCTCAATCTAAGGATCCTTCAATATTTTGACTGTTAACATTGTTTTTCATATTGAGGAAAGTTACTGATTGAATTGTAACTATCGATTTGCAACTTTTCTTGTTATCATTTTTTAAAATCAGGGATTATGGCATTATTTCCCTTTCTGTGATATCAAGAGTTTATTTTCTCTGGAAAACTGCAGTATGGAAAGAATTAAATTAAGAACCTAGATTATTCATAGTTTTTTTTTTTTTTCAACAGGATAATTGAAGTTCACATTAACATAGTCATAATTGTAATTTTTTTTTCAAATTGTTGATGTTTGTGAATAAATAAGTATTAAATCACTCATATAAGTGTAAGACAAGTGGAACTCCATTTAGTAACCACGCTGATTTTAATTAAGTTATTTCTTATTAAAAATGTGAATGTTTTGTATATTTATCTAACTCTTCTCCTGAAGAACCACCCCAGATATGGATGTTTATAAATAATTTAAAAGCTCAATAAAGTTAAAGAATCTCTCAAAGATTTCATGACATTGCACATAATGTTTTTTTTTTAATTTATGTATAATCAAATTAGAAAGGCTTTACGTTTCTATTTTCATTCCACAGTTGCAGCTCAAAACAAATCAGTTGTCAGTTTTATTATACACATCCATGATCTCAGTAACAAAACACTAAAATCTTGAGACAAAGAGTTCTCTAAATAATGATATTTGGAAAAAAGGATCTTCCTATGGGTATGATAAGTTATTTACTGCAAAATAGATATAACTGGACTTTCATCTCGAGATTGAGTTTTTGGCAGACACATTGTAAATAAACTTTCAGAGGAAGAAAATGGTCACAACGGAACACAATGAATATGAAGCTAAACAGCTTGGGCTGTTTGTTCTGTGGTTGTCTTGACTCATTCAAACACTGCCTAGACCAGCCTCATAACATTAAAACCTTTCCCCTACTAAAACACTATAATAAATATGACAGTAATAATCATCATAGTCAAGTCAGTAATTTAAATGGAAGAAGAAAAAGGAGGAGATCAGATGAATAAATTTGCACAGGGTCTTTTGATACTTAAGCCTGCTTAACCATCTGAATTGTCTGCCGTATGTAAGAATCATAAGCAAGTATTTGGTGTTAGTTATATGTTTTTATTTCTTTTTTTGCTAAGTAAACCTCCACTAGTGTTTTCCAAGGCCCAATCCTTAAGTTGTGTCTTTTGCTTGCTCAAACTCATAAAAAAATCATTACAAGATAGATCAACACTAAGGATCACATTTAACAAGTCATTGCTATTCAAATTCATAATCATGAGCAACTGAAAATAAGGGAAAAAATGTGAAAGGATGAAATGTGCACAGGGTGGGACTAATCTGTTGGCGTGGCTGTGGATTGTCTGAAGGCCATGAACTGTCTTGAGTTGAAGGGTGCAGTTGAAGTAGAAGGTTCCAAATTTAAATGCCTTTCTTGGCAACTTTCATCCCTTCCTGTATTTTACCTCGTTTTCTACAACTTGTTTCTTCTCAGAACTATTCTTGCAACTTTTATTTTTAATCTTATTATTATTATTTTCCAGTGCCTGGTCTTATTTCCTTCTTCATTTGGTAGCAAGTTATGTATGACTTAAAAATTATGATTGTACAATAATTTATAAATGAAAGAAATAAATTGACAAGAAAACTTGTTTCAATATATTACAGACATGATTTATTTACTGAGAAATGGAGAAAATGCTAATAAAGACAATCTTGTCACAGTATGTAATACTTGAAGACATTTCAGTCTTTTTTTGTTTTTGTTTATTTCCTTTTTACAATATAGAGCAGCCTTGTCTGAGTCTCAATAAAAACGATCCTTGAAATCCACCCATCTTGTCCTTCATATTTCATGGTGGCAGAGTGGTAAAAGACCCCAAGCATAACTGACAGAGAAGTATTTTCTTTTCTAGTTAAGAAATAGAAAAGGGAGAGGGTTGAATGATAAACAGAGGCAAGTAAGTGTAGCATGCCTGACAGGCGAACGTGTTTTTTTTGTGCTGTTGATATTGGCTCGATTGTTCTACGTTCTATTCATCTGTTCCACTGGATTTTTATACAAATTTTTATATGAATGTGCTGTGATTCTTTGGTGGATAATTATGTATTTTTTATCACACGTTTTCTCATATTTACAAGATTTTTAAATATTCTTACCATGGACATTCTAATTTCATCCATTTTAAAGTCTTCATTTTTACCAACGTAAGAACCGTTCACTAAAGTGGCGAATGCTACCCAGTCCAACATTATTGCCAATAATAGACACAGCACTCATGGCGGCCGAAGGAAACAAAGGCCAATTACAACTCACATTGAACACAGACCTGTCACTAAATACCGCCCGAGGAGACTCCCACCCACTCGAATAGAAATAAAACATGTAACACACAATGGCAATGGAACGGCCACTCACAACAACAAACAACAATGTAATGATAAGTCTCAGTCTTTCAATTTCGCTTGCTGGAACACAAGGTCATTAAGAAACAAATATAATGACATCTTTGAGACAATTTGACATGACAAGCTGGATATTCTGTGTGTGACAGAAACGTGGTTTCGTGAGGGGGCTGTTGACGATTTTTATATTGGAGCCTGCTGTCCACCAAAATATGCATATTACTCTTTTCCCAGAACCAAACGCCAGGGAGGAGGAATTGCTTTTATCTATAGATAATATATTTAAATTTCAATAGCCTCTTCAATAGAATGTGATTCCTGTGAAGCAGCCGTTTTATCCATTCAATCCAAGTCAAATTTTTTAAACATTGCATGTATTTACAGACCTCCCAATTATTCCATCCCAAAATTTTTACAAGATATTTATGCTATCTCTCAGAATTTGATTTTAAAGAAATTCTCTTTTATTATAACAGGAGACTTGAACATTGATTTTTTGTCACAAACCTCGACAGCAGTGGCAATCAAAGAATTTTTATCAGACATATTGATACAGCCACACACAAGTCTGGACACATTTTAGACTGGCCCGTCTCCCCTGCCACCAACAGCAGAGTAAAGAATCTGAAAATAAAAGATTTTGCTACCAAGCGTACATATTTACAGAACTGAATTTTGAAAAAAAAAACTACAAGCCATTAAAGTAAAATCTGTCCTGTCATTTTAAGAAATTTTACAAATATGAATTTGGAAGCATTTAAGATCGATGTGAAAAAGTCTCTTAATGAAATTAAACGAACACAACCTGCTGATGTAAATAGCATAGTAAAAGCCCTTCTTGAATTCATGCCCCGCTTAAAACGAGGAAAATTACAAAGAGGCATAACCCCAGCTGGTTTAATGAAAAAGTCAAGCAAGCTAAACGTAACAGAAGGCAAGCAGAAAGACAATGGTAAAAGTCAGGATTAGAAATACACAGACAAATGTACTTTCAGGCCAAAAACTCGGCAAATGCTATTATCCGAGAGGAAAATGGAAAATTTTATCATCAGAAACTGGAAAATGTGAATACGTGCAAAGAACTTGATAATGTCACTGAGGAAATTTTTGACTCAGTGACAGAAATGACACCTTGTGGTTTACCTTGAGTGACGACTTTTCAAAATTCTTCCTGGATAAAGTTAATTCAATAAGACAAGGACTGGACAACTTGACAACTGAAGTGCCCGAATTCGAGCTGTTCCATGGAAACGCATTGGACTGCTTCACATCAGCATCATGTGAAGAAGTGAAAGAAATAATTCTGCACTGTCCTTCTAAACATTGTGACCTTGACCCCATCCTGACATCGCTACTAAAAACTTGTCTTGATCCTTTCCTGGAAACATTCACCAATATTATTAATGAATCTCTTGACACAGGAATTGTACCTGATGACTTTAAAGAAGCAATAGTTAAACTTTTGCTTTAGAAATCTGGCTTAGATGAAAACAATATGAGAAATTACAGACCAGTTTCAAACCTGCCCTTTTTATCTTAAGTTCTGGAAAAAATAATTCTTAAAAGATTGCTACATCATATCGATGTCAACAACTAACAGGGGCCTTTTCAATGTGCTCATAAAGTTAACCATAGTACAGAGACAGCCACTTTGAAGGTTTGCACCGACATTTTGAACTCTCTGGATGAGAAAAAAATATCTGTCCTTACTTTGTTGGATCTATTGGCAGCCTTTGATACCATCTACCACGTCTTGATAAAACGTCTCCATACAACTTTTGGTATCGAGGGAAATGCTTTGAAATGATTTGAATCATATCTGACCGATAGAAGACAGTATGTACAAGTAGAGAAAAGCATGTCCCCTGCATCAAAACTGTTGTATGGTGTTCCTCAAGGAACTGTTCTAGGACCCATTCTTTTTACTATGTATCTTCAACCTTTGTCTAAAGTCTTTCTGAAACACAACATGAATTACCATTTCTATGCATAAGTCAGATGTTTTAAAAAATCTTCCAACTCTTATAACCTCTGTAGAAAATTGTGTCCTCTATGTGAAGAAATGGATGGATTGTAACAAACTGAAACTAAATGATGACAAAACAGAAGTAATGTTATGTGGAGGTAAAGACATGCCCAGGTCAGTTTCATTACAAAGTAATGGCCATGAGGTCAAGACTACCGAGAAAGTGAAAAACCTTGGGGTGTTGTTAGACACTGACTTGGGCATGGATTTCTATATTGCACATCTTTGTCTTGAGTCCCAGAGTCCTTAACTTCCAGCTCAAAAAGATAGTTTCCATCAGAGACTTTCTATCAGTTGATGTAGCCAAAAAGCTTGTTATGTTTCTAGTATTGTCCAGGCTAGACTATTGCAACACTCTGCTTTCAGATATTACTTCAGATACGATTTCAAAACTCCAGGCAATTCAGAAGAGTGCTGCAAAACTGATAAAGAGGGAAAAAAGATATGCACACTCCCTGCTTCTCCTGTTTGATTTACACTGGCTCTCTGTAAAAGAAAGAATAAACTATAAGACCCTTTTACTTTGTTACAAATGCTTACACTATGAAACCCTGATTACTTAAGTAATTTTTTAGAACTCTATGTCCCTCCAAGAGACCTTAGATCTAAGTCTGATCCTCTGACCTTCAAATCTTATGTTGCAAACTATAAAAGATACAGTAACCGATCTTTTCAATCAGCTGGCCCAAGAATCTGGAATGCTCTCCCCAAACAATTAAGAGAAATGCCTACGATCCAGACTTTCAAGAGTCGACTTAAGCATTATCTGTTCACTGAATCGTATTATTGAAATGTATTTGTGGTGATAGGCACTATATCTTGGCTTTTATTTCTGTTTGATATGCTGAAGTGAATGTGTTTTACCTGCGTTCCAATTGCACAATTTCTTTATCTTAGCGTGTAATTTTGGTTATATGATTATTGAATGTGAGAAATTGCATTTGTGAGTTTAGAATGAATGTAATTTACCCCTGTAAAGCGCATAGAGCAAGACCTAGTCGTGGTTATGCGCTATATACAAGCTATTTATTATTATTATTAATATTATTAAATAAGCAAGTAAATGTCATGGCTTCCCACCACATTCCGATGCACCTCTTCGACTGAGAAAAAGACAATAAACAACAGTCTTTCCACGAATGGAAGGAATTCATGGAGTCCTTCTTCATTATCAATGGAGTATCAGATGATAACATGTATCATTATATTCTATTGTCATCAGGAACTAGGGGGAGAGACCTTTTTCAGTCCTCTAAATTGACAGAAGCTGAGTATAAAATACCAACCTTCGAGTGGAAATTTTTTTTAAGATTTCCTCATAGAGAAGGCCAACAACAAGTGGGTACAGAGGGTCATTGCCAAAACAGAGATGAATCAATTGAATCCTTAATCTTGAGACAACGGAATAAAACAGCAAAATGTTCTTTCCAAATGAAGATGTTCAGAATGAACAAATATTGGAAGAGCTCATAAAAGGCTGCAAGTACCCCAAAGAGAGGAAAAGCCTGATTGAGAAAGATGAAGCTCTAGATCTGACAACAGCAATAAGCATACTCAAGAGCCATGAAACATCAATCAAGCATGCAGCTGAATACACCACAGCAGCTGTGAGTGAAATGGAAAAGCCCGTGAAACTGGACACCATCAACAAGAAAAACAAAGTTAAATACACTAAATGTGGTCACTACCATGAAGCAC
Organism: Melibe viridis; assembly: GCA_039654465.1. Lineage (NCBI taxonomy): Eukaryota > Metazoa > Mollusca > Gastropoda > Nudibranchia > Dendronotidae > Melibe > Melibe viridis. Next base: position 14,470 of record JBCIKM010148526.1, on the reverse strand, counting down.
GGAAATGCCCAGCCTTTGGAACCATCTGCAAAAATTGTGGAAGACCAAATCATTGGTCTAAAGTCTGCAGAGCTGAACCAGGAAATCAAAAGTCTGGGAGGAGCAATATTAGGCCAAAACATAGAACAAAACCTCAACCTCAATATCAAAACAGCCACAAGAAACTGCACGAAAAGCTGTTTGCAGATGCAGACAGCTTCAATGAACCTCAATTTAATATCGACACGCTATCAAGTGACAAGAAACCGAGAGATGAAATCTTCACTTGGATACCAGTTACAGTCCCAGAAAAAGAGAATCTGACCATGAACCTGAAGGTAAAAGTGGATACAGGTGCTAATGCCAACATTATTACACTCAGAGCATTGCGACAAATCTACCCTGTGAGATTCAACAGTGACAAAGGCAACATGCAGTCCATCCTTTCAAAAAGCAGGACAAACCTATCTGCTTACAGAGGAACCCTGATAAAGCAAATTGGAAGCTTCAATGTATTCTGAAAAGGCAATAAGATACTGTTTTTTGTTGTTGAAGCTGACAGTCCCAACATTTTTGGCCTTGAAGCATCCAGGGATTTAGGACTTGTAAAAATAAACTGTGCAATCACAGAAGAAGACTACCCGGAATGCTTTGAAACCATTGGTAGCTTCAAAGATGAGTTTCACATTACGCTAAAAGAAGGTGCAACTCCTGTCATTCAACCTCCTAGAAAATGTCCCATCCACATCAGAGATGAACTTCTTAACGTCCTGCAAGGCATGGAGAAAGACAGTGTAATAGAAAAGGTAAACCAACCAACTGATTGGGTCAACTCATTAGCATTCAGCAGGAAATCAAATGGCAAACTGCAAGTCTGCTTAGACCCCAGAGATCTCAACAAAGCTATAAAGAGAGAACACCACAAGACGCCAACTGTCAAAGAAATTTCCCACAAGTTTGCTGGAGCAAAAGTTTTCTCAAAATTGGATGCTCAACATGGTTACTGGGCAATCAGGTTAGATGAAGCCTCCAGCCTTTTGACCACTTTCAATTCACCCTTTGGGCGATACAAATTTCTTCACTTACCCTTTGGTCTTAGCGTTTCACAAGACATCTTCCACAAAAGACTGGGCCAAATACTAGAAAGCTGCCCTGGGGTTGAGGGGATTACAGATGATGTCTGCATGTTGTGTAAAAATCAAGATGAACACGACAAGAACCACATCCACTTGATGGAGATTGCCAAACAGCATGGTCTTGTGTTCAACAGCCAGAAATGTTTTATTGCTCAAGACAGAATCACATTTTTTGGCCTACAATGGACCTCAGAAGGAGTGCAATCTGACTTGAACAAATGTGATAATATAAAATCTAAGGCCAGTCCAATATGCAAGGCTGACCTAGAGTCATTCTTTGGGATGTCACAGTATGTAATATTTGGAAACATTTCAGTCTTTTTTTTGTTGTTTACTTCCTGTTTACAATATAGAGCAGCCTTGTCTGATTCTCAATAAAAACGACCCTTGAAATCCACCCATCTTGTCCATCAGTTATTAAATCACACGTTATTTCAAATCTGAAGCAGGATTTTTGAAACTGAACCAAAAACTGTACTTTCTCACAAAAGTAAAAGTAAAAGAGCAAACCATCAAGGTGTCTGCTTAAGTACCTACAAAATTTTACACTGAATGATTTGGGGCTCTCTTATGTGTCTATTCATGACTCTTTGTCATGCCGTGTGGTTGCTATTTGCCCAAGAAAGGTTTAAACAAATTAAATTTCACTTTGGATTTCACTTTGGGGTAGCAAACTTTGGTTGTGTAGTGGCCTGGGCATTCATTTGGTTTGAAGTTTAATTCCCAATTATGGCAATGTTTTTAGTACTTGTTGCTGATTCACCCATCTCTTCTCATTTGTCATGTCTTTTTTGAGCACGATTCCAATTCATACAAGGTTGGAAGTTTGATTCTAAGCAAGGCAACTGACCTCTTGAACTGTTTTTACAAGATGTTTTGCCATTAATTCAGCTTTCTTTGTGGCTAAGAGTAAAGGGACATGATGCGATTGGAATGTCCTAGCGATCATGATATCGATGTCGTTATTTTCCGGCTACTGAATGGTTTAACTAAACCGAAACTAGGATTATCCGATGCCCAGAGAAAGACGACACGATATGGGAAAGTTTTTGTGCCGATATCACTTCTAGTTTTTATTTTATGTCCGTGATCGTGAAATCAACTCTTGAATTATTGTTTTGTGAAAAGTCAAGGTAAGTTATTCATTTCTTGATATTTCTTATCCTATTCGTTATAATAAAGATTTCTGCGTTTCCACATGTTTGAACTATATTATTTAAAAGATTATTACTTGTTCTAATGACATAAACCCTGTTAACAAGTGCTTCACGGGGTGGCCGCATGAAGATCCCCTATGATTCACTGAAAGGACTAGATGCGATTGCCAGTGGCCACATCATGACCCTTAATTTTTAAAGGGATCTTGTTGCGATCATTCACTGTATATTTGATAACAACCTTTATAAAGTACCACAATCATTACTAACCATCTGTTTTTTTTTAAATTATACAGTTACGATACAGTATTTCACCTACTTCCTCTTCATATGAATTAGTTTCTGTCTCGCATAATCAAAACAGCATCCCGTTAAGCGAGATTTGTGTCCTTGCGAAAGGTATTTTACGCCTATTTCTCCATCCTATCATAGATGGACATTAAGTAGGTCCTGTGTATTCATGTTTGCGATAAAATCCTATTTGACAATGTGTATCTAAGTCTTTCTTTTTTCTTCCTAGATGGGACCAATACCAAAATGGACAAAAGCCCAACTTTTGAAAGTTATCGATGCATGCAAAAAAGGAATGCCAATACGACAGGCTTCAAGGGAGTTTCATATCCCATATGGAACACTCACTGATAAACCGTCAAACAGACGGCCAATTGACACAGCAGAACCGACCGTTTTGTCCATTAGTGAAGAAGACAAAATTGTAGAGTGGCTGAAACAAATTTGGTTGTACAAGGGCTGACCTGTTTGAAACCATAAAACGGTATTTGGATCAAACAGGACGAATTACCAAATTTAAAGATAACCGGCCCTCAAAAACCTGGTTTAAACCGTTTCGGGAAAAACATCCTCACATCGTTTTTAGAACTCCTCAAAAACTTGGGAAGCAACGATCATTCGTCACTGAAGATCGATTACAAGAATGGTTCAAACAAATGAAAGAAACGATATTTAACATTGATCCCTCACTACTCCTTGAACCAGATCGCATTTATATCGCAGATGAAAGTGGATTTGCCTTGGATGCACATTCTGGCAAAATTCTGTCTTTTGTGGGTACCAGAAATGTGTATCAAATATCAAATGATAATAGAAATCAAATTACTGTACTAGTCTGTGCTAATGTATCTGGAGACTTCATTCACCCACTAATAATTTACCCAGGAAAAATTTTCAGGGGATTTAAGCCTGACGATGTGTTTAAAGATTCATTGATAGCCAAATCCATTAATGGATGGATTAATTCTGAACTTTTTGCTCTTTGGTTGGAAAAGGCGTTCATTCCCCAGACAATGCACCTTAAAAAGCCCATCATTTTATTTGTAGATGCACATGCATCACACTCATCAATGAAAGCTTCTACTATTTGTAATCAGAATGACATAATTCTTTACTGCCTGCCTTCCCATGCTTCACACATTGTACAGCCATTGGATGTTGGATTTTTCTCAACGATAAAGGCAAAGTGGACAGAAGCAGTCTAAAAATGTAGCATGACTGACGTTTTAACCAAAGGTTGATTTGCTGGTGTTTTTAAAGAAGTCTACGATGAAAATACAGCAAACAAAGATTTAATGAGAAATGGATTTGAAAATCTGGTCTTTTTCCTTTTGACTTCAATGCCATTGATAAAACAAAACTCATTCCGTCTTCAAACCCAGTAAATCAACAAGATACAGCTTCTGCAAGTGAACATTTGTCTATTACACAGTTAACTCTCAAACCACATGACGAGGAAGGTCAAAATAAAGAACCTACTGAGGCTTTAGCTTCAGAAACTATCAATGAAAAACCATCATCATGTTCCTGTGAAGATAACACCCTAACAAAATTAGTAATCTTGACATTGCAACTTGGAGTACAGACTGTCGCATTGTATCTGAGATGACTTGATTAATGATGTTGAGAAAAAGGGAAGAGAAGGCAAAACAGAAGAAAACCGTGAGAACAACATGAATCTGATGATGATACAAGTGTTTCTGGAACTTTAAGCTTACACGATGAGGGAAGCATTGATTTGGAGGATATTTTGACAAGAGATTTGGAAATGCAGCAGTTAGAGCTTGATATGATGGAATGGAATAAAAAAGTAGTAGAAGACGTTAGTGTCAGTTCAGAAAACATCCAATCTCAACCACTTCAAACACCAAAACCGGTTTCAACTGATCAGCAATCATCGTCAAAGTCACCACAACAGCTCCAATTGCAAGAAGATGAAGAAAACGCTAGAAGTCTATTTTCCCTATTTTGAACGAGTAAAAATGTTTTTGTACCATACAAACAATTCCAATTCTTGTTTTTTCAATCCAGCAATTTTAGTTAGCTAGCCTTATTCTATCTATCCGCGTGGGATTTGTGGTCCAGTGGCACAGTGTCACAATGCATATCGATTTCCTGGAGAGGGTTATATGCCCACTATTTCTCACCCCACTCTGGTGTACAATGATTATATTTGGCCGTTAACAGCATTATACATGTCTGACAAGGAATGCAAGTACGTGACAGGCAGTCTTGACCTAAATTTTGACAGTCGCTTTTGGATCTCTTTGGAACTAGATATTGCACGTATGTGATATAATAAAAGCCTTTTAGAGCAATAGATTAGCTTGCCATTTTGGGTGCATTCGATTCCTCTATTAAACCTATCTAGCGCAATGCTAGCCCCCGTTGCGGTGTGTCACGGGCCTAATATATGTTTGAGGTGATAACAATCTAACTTCATATTGGTACCCACTGGTATTGTCTGTATGAGATCCCACTCTGATGGCATCAATATGCCCTGGCCGCATTGACATTCTATAACAGCCACATGGATATCCCCTGATCGCATGGAGGTACCGTTAGTGACAGTAACTGATTTGCTGTAAACACATGACAAAATTATTTCGCACAGAAACTGGGTTAGTACACTGTTGCCAGATTAGCTAATAGTTGACCAATACAAAAATATTTGCAAAAGAGAAAAAAGTTAGCGATATTAGTGTCATTTAAGTGAGAAGTGGCTGCATCATGTCCCTTTACTCTCGTCCTGTTTTTTCTAAACACACTTTTCAAAACCTGGCTTGAGATTTTTTATGAATCCTTAATCCCTCCCACTCCCAGTCTCCTTCTTGTTTTTTTGTTTTGTTTTATCCTTATCCCTTCATACTGCCTTAGCAGTGTCAGGATCCAGCTCCCAGGAGCTGGGAAAACTCTAGATCACAAGAAATGACAACAGGCAGATGATCAGTCTACTGTGCCTCCTTCTTGGTAAGAAACTTAAACAGCGCTGGAACTCCATTCCCACAGATGAAGAGAATGATCATAAAATGAACAGGTTGATATCAAAACGTTTTTTAAATCACAGGTGTCATTTTCATCTTTGCAAGGTTCAACATGTTTTTGGAGATCTGTATTTAATCTACACCAGTCAGCCCCATAGGCCAAGTTATGATCGTTGTGTTCGGCCACAATGGTAGAACTGCCAGCTGAAAACAGAAGAGGAGACAATAAAAGGTCATTATTTTTTTTGTTTGCTTTGTTTGGCTTTTATTTCAATATAAAAAAATCCAATATCGTTTGGTCCTTTTTATATGGTGTTGGGGAAAAGTAAAATGATATTTTTGAGCTTAAAAGTCAAGAAATACAAGAAAGACAATTCTGAAGTTTACTACACTCAATATATTTATTTTACAATGCTAAAATTCATTCTGAAAGCTGGATTTTGTTTGAACCCCATAAATTGCAAGCATCATTACATTTGAGGCACTATCTGAAATCATTTTCTTTAGATGTCATTTTAAAAGGTCTGTAGTTTGTTAAAATATCTTTTGATCTGGGATTGAAAGTTATCTTCTTCTTCAATTATATCGACTGACTCAGTGGAACTGAGTATTACTGTCGATGCGGGCATAATTTAGACACACCAAGGGCAAGTTTTGTCTTGGTGGGCCTCTGGGAGTTTCTCTAATACCTTGATCTTAGCGTGATGTAGGTGGAGTTATGATGGAGTTGAAGGATTCATGTAAAGAATAGAAAGAAAAGACCATTCTGGTTGGGACACTAGACATTCAAGGTCTGTAGTTTAAAATATCTTTTGATCTGGGATTGAAAGTTATGATGGAGTTGAAGAATTCATGTAAAGAAAAGTAAGAAAAGACCATTCTGGTTGGGACACTAGACTTTCAAGAGGTTTATGACTCTCATACAAAACTGTTTAGTGGAGCTACCAAAGGGCTTTTTGAATTTTCAGTTTATGAGTAGTTTGATAAGATTAGACATAAAAAACAAAAATAAACAATATTTTGAATTGCATTTGGTAAAGCAATTTTTTTCTCTCTACATGTCCTGATGAAGCAAAATACCTGAATAATCTGCCTTTACAATGTGCGTTCCGTTATACATGGAGGCTGTCAAAATGTAGTGACCAACAAATGGATCCCATTTGATTCGCCAAATACCTCCACCAAGGCTGATGTTTGATAGGGGGCGCTTTTGTTGGCGTCTGTCCCAGACTAGGAGTTCCTCATCATAACTGTAATCAGAATGTAAATATATTATAATACATCATGCTCTTTTTTCTTACAATATTTCACTCTGAGCTTACTAATAACTCAAGAATTGACAGATTGCTTGTAATTAAAACACCTATCTAGCCCTTGTTAAAGCCATCTAAAAATGTAATTTTTTATCATTTTCTTTAATGTTACGGAACATTGTACAAAAAGGGTTGTTCACAGAGAGAAATGATGCGATAATCAAGAAGCACTTACAGGATTATTATTCTTAAAAAATGCAGATGGCTATATTCTTGGGATTTTTTCCCTTCTTTTGCTTGGAGGGAGGAGGGGGGGGGGGCATCCACTATTTGCAGAGAAATGTAATGGAATTCTGTTCCATGATGTGATGAAATGGCTCAATTTTGTCAAAGCATAAGTGATTGAGAACTAGCTTTTTGCTTTGGGATTTTTTTCCAGATCTACCAGAAAGAAGATGGATACCTTTATAACTCTCACAACATAGACCAAACAAAGAATATGACAGATATGATAGAAATTTATATTAAAGAGACGATAGTTTTCCAGGTACCTTCCTGTGGCATAGATAGCATCATTAAACGGATGGCTCTCCATGCTGCAGACGCCCATTGAGTGTCTGTGTCATAGAAAAGTGAAAATACAAAAGACAGCTATAAAACATTCTTGTCGCAAACAGAAAAACTCATTACAAACTCGTTGTTCAATACACCTCTGCAAGGGTAAATCACAAATTAAAAAGTATGTATAACAAAAGACTGTGTAAACAATGAATATGAAATTCAATTTAGATTAAATCAATTGAATCCAGTGCTAAGAGATCATAAGACAATGTAATAAAATGGATCAATACAACAATATTACCCACCTCAATAGATAAGCGGAGGTGTTGGGTTTGTCTTAAAAGTTCATACCTTAAAACTTTGAAAAAAGCCTCTCACAAACAATGTAGAAAACAAGGTAAGCATTCATACTAAGCTCGTGATCAGAGTTGTTATTGACCAGGCAATCTCTGCACTAAAAAAAAAACCAACAAAAAAAAACACACAAAAAAAAAGAAGTAGAAAATGAGTCCAACCTTTTACTGACAAATGTTGGTTTGGTTGTGTCCCTCAAGTCCCAACCTTTCAGTAAACAATCATCACCTCCTATGAATAAAAAACAATAAGTCTAATCTAGGTAATAGAAAAAAAGTGATTCAGCAACACATACCTATTTCTTTTTTTTAAATCATGAGATAGGCTAAAATGTTGATAGATAAAACTTTGAAAAATATAAAAAGGCCCAGAATCCCTCTGAGAATGAAACTGGACCTAATTTATTGTTTGTTTGTTTACTGTTTGTTTAAGAGCGCCACGATACAAAAGGGTCATAGAAGAGCCCAGGAGAAATAGAATAATAGAATTAGTTCAAAGAGGGAACAGATCAAACCACAAACAGCAGAGAGATGATTTACACTAGAAAATAAATATCATCTCTCAAAACACCTAGCGACACTACAAAGAGATGATTTACAATGACAAAAAATATCATCTCTCCTTACAAAAATAATCAATGGCCATCACTCATGACACCATAGTGGTTCAGGATCTTTAAACCCCCTTTGTGTACAAAAGTATTCAGTGTGCCTAACTTGTAACCCTGGAGTTATGCATGCACCAAAAGGCATGAAATAAGGGATGACCACTGATTTGCAAACAAGACAACAAAAACAGGGCATCACAGAAAAGGGGAAAAAGTAAGACAGTAGATTCAGTGTAAAAGATAAGAAACAGACGTAGAAGTGCCCACCAGGGACACCCACTAACCGCCCGCTATATCTATTTTAATTTCTGCATTTCCAACTTTGCCAATGAAAAGTAACTCACATTTTTTGCTCACCTCAAATCAAATTTTGGTTTTTCAATCTTTCCCATTTATAAAGGACAGTGACATATATTTCACAAAGACATGGCATGATACAAATACCGAAATAAATAGTGACTGTCACTGGAGATGGATACTAAATAAAGTCAAAATGACAGTGATGGGGGTTGGATAAAAAAAACCCAAAAAACTGTACTAAATTAAAAGAAAAACACAATTTATACCACATCACATTGACTTAGTGACGTAATGAGGATAAAACCCAGTAAAATAAATTCCATATTTTACATGTTTTTTTTATTATTTTAACTTTTCACAAAGATCAGGTGATGTTCTTTCTTGTTTTGCCTTGGCAATAAATCCATCAAAAACAAGTATTAAAAGGTATGGTTAGGCAAAAGAGCCTATATAGTCTTTCAAATATTACTTTTTATTTTAAAAATCTTAAATTCTGTTCTAAAGTAACCCAGATATGGTATAAAATGGATACAGCAACTGTGTCTTTGATTATCAGTTTCATTTCTCTCGTTTTGATCAAACAATTTGTAGTTCAGCTCATTAAAACTTGCTGAAATACAAGTTTGATCAAAACTCATGAAATAAAATTATATCTAAAGACACTCATGCAATATCCACTATTTAGCCAACCCACCTGAGTACACAATATTGGAGTCAAAACCATGAAAACAAGTAATCCATGCTTCATAATCATGTGCTTTCCACCGAGATGATAAACTGCATGAACTGCTGTCTGTGATAATGACTGAAAGGCAGCCAGCAGAATCAGAGCAGACAGCTTTGGAGGATAACCTGATTAAGAAGATATAAAAACAAGAAAGAAGAATAATTTTAGCAAATGAAATATGAAAAAACAGATGATCAATGCTCACATTTCAACTTTCAAAGTAAATGACAGCTAAGTTTACATGAGATTTTCAAAATAGAGGCTGCTAGAAGCTGGGTCGTCGTCATATGTAAAATACCGTGGTAAGCTTCCGTATGGACTAACTAAGGAACAAATAGACTGGGAATTTTGGGTTACCCCTTCATCAACAGGACAAAAAACCAACATAAAACACAAATTAGTAACAGTATTTTACATAGGACATTCAGAGATACAGAAGGCAATAAGAAGAAGAATCATGTGATTATATATTGCAATTTTTTTCCTGGGAAAATGCATTAAGGTATACATAATATATTGCAGACCCTGTGCCAGTTTTAAACTCTGTTGCGTTTCAATTCTTGGCTGCTTCTCGCGTTATATCAGTATTGATAATTCTGTGGATAATTTATACCATTATTAAAGGCTTCAAATATATAATTTTAAGTTGATTTAAGTCGAAACCTATTATTTACCTGTCTCTTCCTCCATCCCAACAAAGGGAGAGACCAAGAGAAGACTCAGATAACTCCACTTTTGCAACATGAGAGGGTGAATCATCAAGAGACTGAAGGTTATATATCTGCAACATGTAAGTTTTAGTTGCATATAAGTTTGGTTTTTTTCTTCTAAACATTGAATAGTGTTGCAATAATATGTGTTAAGGCACAAATAAAACTCTAATGATTTGTTTGTTAGTTATCATAGGTTTAAAGACACACAAGATTTAAAAAAACTGTCCACTGTACTGTAATGTGAAAGATTCAAAGGCCTTTTTGGTTATTTGCAAAAAAAGGGTATAAAATGTGACTTGTTTCGAAAGTTGGTAAAAGGAATTATCATCTGGGGTTCTTTTAGTAAATTTCAATACTTAAGTCAAAATCCTGATAAAAAATCCTGCCAAATAGAGTCTGCGTTACATGTTTGAATTTAAGTCCTTTTTTAGAAGCAGAACATTTTTTTTTATATTTGAGCATTCCTTGTCAAGTCATTCATTACCTGAAAAAAGCCATTTGAATCAACTATGCCAAAAAGACTCTTCTCTTGAGAGCGGGACCCTGGCCACTTGATGTCTAGAACCCCACCAATATCAACTTGACTTTTTTGACACAGAGAAAGTTCACTGCCATGACCTGTAGCAGCATACACAGAGACACCTCCTGCTCGTGTCTGAGGCTTTGACGGGAACTGTGTTGGACAATTTGTGGCAGCATCCTCAGTGGTAACCTCACAAAGGAAATGAGAGAAGTAATAAAAGCAAAACATAATAAAAAAAATGCTTGACTTTGTGAATTGTTCTTTATTTGTTAATGGAAAACTCAAATCCTCTCGCACAGAATACTATGATAATTTTAATTCGAATCAATTTTTCTTTTATTATGCTATTCCATTCTTCTTCAAACTCCCTTTTCTTTTCCACAATCCTATTTTTCCTTTATTTTTCTCACGGTATCCTTTCTAACCTTTTCCTTTTTATTTTCTTTTTCAGAAGACAATCGGCAATAAGGATATTATGTCCTAAGTAAAAGTGCCAAAAGTTAAATTTAATCCACCAGTGCCTCACAAGTGATGCACAAAGTTGAAGCTTAGCCTTGGTTTTGTAGCTCGAAGCTGATTGGTGGCAAGACCTACAGTTACTTTCTAGACAGAACTCTTGTTCTATTCTATTGACAAAAATTGATTTCACAACGCATTGTTTAAAAAAGATGATAACTTGTAATTGAAGAGAGCATCTCTCAGTATTATGCTTTGATTGTAGCCCAGCAGATTCAAAGTTGAAGTAAAAAAAAACCCAACCCAGCAACAAGAAAGAGAAATGCACACAAGACGAAACAAATAAATCAACAAAACAAAATCAGGTACAAGTACAACTTATGACTGACACAATTGGGATTTGAATGTATGCTGCCACAAGATGACTGAGAGCACAATATAAATCACAAAGTAACAGAACCGTGAAAATAAATCTCCCCCCCCCCCCTCCAAATCACCTTTCAATCTTTAGAGGACATGCAAAAAGAGCTCTGAGCTATCTTTAAAGGACTGTAAAAATAGCTTCAAGAACCATCTTTGAGGGAGTGAAAAAATAGCTACTACATTTTTTTTTCCAATAAAAAAAATACAACCCTGTCCATACCATAGGTGCTGGATTCAACGCAATCTCTCAAGGGATACAACTGATAAAATTAATTTTTCAAAGTTATATTTAAGAATTGATTTGAGCGGCAAATAATACATATATTGCTTTCAAGGAAAACAAGCTAATGCCAAATTCTATATTATTCATAAAGCAAATTTGCCCTTGCCACTTGCTAATAAAAAAAAATTTTGAAAATTAGCTATTAAATTTTAAATAAGAATTAAATAGTGCATAGACATCTTTGCAGTGGATTATCAATTTGAAATACTGCCATCACTTCTCTGCTGTCCCTATCTTGTTTAAAAACAGCTTGTGCAGCACAATTGCACTTAGCATTTCACTCATGTCTACAGACAAAATCCCTTCTCCCCTTACACACCTTGACACACTGAAGAGAAGCATTGCTCTCCTTCAGTTATATTGACCCAATCAGTGAGACAGCGTATTACTGTTGGTGTGTGTGTAAGACTGCTTATTTAACAAGCTGTACTCTGCAAACAATCTAAGAGTGATATAAGCTGATAAGTTTTCATTTATATATTAGGAAGAAAAGTGGAAAAGTCTTCTAACAGGAGACTATCAAGAAAGTCAAGACTGCAATATGGTGTGACAGAATGAAGACTATTGTCACAATAAGCAAAACGTGGTTCATTAAATGAGATTACCTCAGGATTTGAATCCTCTTGGAGAAAGTAGGTGCCACAAAGAAGAGCTATCTCCTGACCACTGTATGGACAGAACTCTGCAGAATCTGCATTCAGGACTGTATCAACTTTGTGGTGCACTTTGATTCCTTGATCCATTATAGACAAAAATCTAGATAAAGATATAAAAACAACAAAATGTAAAAAATCTGGCATTTTACCCAAATATTTGTTCACAACAACCTCAATCAATAATTTTAGCCTCCCTACTTAAGTAGCCTCTGCAAAGCATGAAGTCGCTTAGCACGATTTTCAACTAGCACGATTTTTACTCCAGGTCCCCCCTGAAAGTACTTTAATATTGCACGATTTCTTTGAAAAATAGATGCAACTTTTCAGTAGCTTCAGCAAAAAGCAATACTCAGTAATGATTGGAGGAGGGGAGATTGTCTCCACCATCTCAAGATTAGAGACACTTCTCAACGGCCATCATCAAAATCAAGGTCCAGAGGAAGAAGACAACTAACTTCTATGTGAAGAAGTGATCATCAAGCTCTTTTCAGAGCTACTACCATTCCTTTTCAGGACCGAGTTCCATTTCTGCGTCAGAATAAAAACCAGACAAATAAATAAAAAATAAAAAAAAGATCAAATAAGAAAAAAGTTAATGTTTTTTTAAATTAAAAGAAAGATTTTTTTAAAAAGCTCTATGGTGTTAATTGGTCCTTTCAGGACCAAGTTCTACCTCTTCAGGATTTACTATTACGATGCCAACTGGCACATACTGCGCCATCATGATATCAGTTGCACACCAACTGATGCATGCTTGCAGGTTTGTTCCATTTTATCGAGGCACACAGTTTTGAGAGCAACTAAATAAAAGTAACTTTTTTGTCTTAACAACAAAGAGTGTCTTGGCTTTGTTTTGAAAGCAACTCACGCCTGGTTTTCCGTCCTGTTTTAGGCTAACGGTCCTCTTAGGACCCTCCAATATTCCCATTTAACATACAATTTAACTATATTTTTATCCTCTGGTTAACTTGATTATCAGTGGATAAAAAGCTTAACTGATTCTGTCCATTCCTACACAGTGTGCGTATGACTGAACCCTGCTTACGTCCATTCCTAAACAGTGTGCGTAGGGGTGGAATATGAAAGGAAAGATCCTACTTTTACATTATTTTGACTTTTTACTTAGCCAAACAGATGTAAATATCAAAATGAAACGTTCCTATCACCGAATCAGTCCCTTTTTTTTAATTCGACAACCTTTTGTTCTTTAAAAAATCAACCTTTATGACATCGACTCTGTTGCTTCGGACTCGTAAACAAAGATGGATGCTTGTTCATCAAGAGTTAGACGGCATACAGCTGAACAGGTCCGAATTCTGTTTGAAACTCTCGATTCTGATAGAAATATCAGTGATGATGAGTCTTCAAACGAAGAGATGCACGATGAAGGGGACTTTGATAGTCCTGATTTGTCCCAATCTGACAAAGAATGCCCCCCTCCTCCTCCCCCCCCTCAAGAGAAGGACTGTTGCAGACGATAATCTGCCTCCCCTCCACCCAAAGGACTGCTTTGAACAGTTCCACACTGAAACCAACAGAGATAAATAGAACATTGGGAGTCTCTATAATGTCTCTCTGTCTAATAGAAGCTATAAATATTATGTACTGTGAAAGTGTGTATGTGATCTGACAGATTTTGTTCATTTTTTTTTCATCACCATCACACTACCTTGACAAAAATGGACCTCTATGGATTATTTTTCTTTATTTTGACTTGAAATTTTGCATGGATACCTTGGAGGGATATATAAATACCATTGTGTGGTCAATTCTTTATTTGGATTAGCAGTTGAACTGGAATAATCAGGTAAGAGGACAATGTAGTCATTTTTTTTTTTTCGTAAAAAAATTATAGGGGTGTTAGCGTTTTCTTTTTTTTTTTTTCAAGATGAGTGTCCCTGGGCAATTTTTATACTTGATAATAATCTTCTCCTGTTTTTCTTGAGTAATTTGATGTATGATAAGCTATACTTAATCCAAATATATAGTAAAAATTCTATAAAAATGTCAGTGATGTTAGGGTCCAAAATATAGCAAGAGAAATAACTCTGGCAGAGCACCAAAAAA
>JBCIKM010148415.1:1891-13582 GCA_039654465.1 Melibe viridis | reverse complement strand
TTACTTTCCTCTGGGCTCCTCTATGACCCTCGTGTGTCGTGGGGCCCTAAAACCTCCAATAAACAAACAAACAAACCAGTATCCAGTGCATTCATTTTACTTTTACTATTATTCTTATGCGTCAGTAGATACAAAACTGAACTGGGTACCTCCAGCTTTCTTCACTGGCACAAAGCCCGACCGTCTGCATGTCACACACAAGCTTCTGTGCTTGTGCAATTGCATGGCGGGAAAGGTTACAGTGACCTGCATGGAGAGTGCCATTAGGCCAATAACCCTTTTTTTCCTCTTAGTTGTTCAAATTAGTAAGAATAAAGAGCGACTGAAAAATCAAGATTTGGACAAGTACTACAAATTTAATTATTATGGGAACAGCTTTAAGTAAGCAGATGATTGACCTGAATGGACTTGTTAGTAAGCGGCAGTGTTGAGAGGTAAAAAAAGAAACCTTGACTGAACTTTTCTGCTGGGTGTCTGTTGATGGCGGTAGTTGATGCCGAAAACTACTGAAGGGGTTGTTATAAATTCAAGCGCCGCTGGTTAGAGAATCAAGACCCTTAAGGTGACATTTTACTGATCTGTATTAATTAATGCTGCCAGAGGCTGATAATGGTATAGCCGACTGGAAGGGAAACCGTTCATCAACCGCCAGGCTCAACCAGAGATTGTATGCAAATTTAGTTTGTAGCAAAATAAATCAAAAGAACTCCTGCTGGAAAATGTTCCCGACCAAGAAATCATCTTATCCCACTTGTCACCAAATTGCAAATACTTCAGGTACTCTTCTAGCAATGTTAGTTATTGCTATTAACATTATTTTAAAATGTCAATCAATCCTGACAATTGATTTGCAACAAAGCTGACCTGCTTACTTGTTATTATTTTTAAGCACCTGTGTTTTTTGGAATGGGTTATGATTTTCGGGTTGCGGAAGAGTTCAGTCAATTTTTTAAATGATCATTGACAGGTCTGAAAGATAAGCAAGTTTAGACAGCACTGGAAAACTTAACTTATGTAAAACATTTTGATACCATACATGATACAGTTGCTTCTTAATGCATATCTACAAATTGTATTCTACAATTCAAGTTGAACTCAGAAGGATGCAAATATAACAATAAGGGGAAAAAAGTGAAGAATTGTACACAGGAAATTTGTTACCATGCATTCATTATGTACAGAAATGTAATATCATCCCTCTTGAATAATTGATGGCCTGGTACTTCAATTGGTGAGGTGATGGCATTGCATGCTGAAGGCTGAGAGTTCAAATCCTACCCAGGGCTATCGTATTTTACCATCAACAACATGGGAGATTTCTGTTGGCACTGAGTGTTCTTTTGTCCCCATAGGTTGTCAGGAGGAGGTGTTTTCAAACCAACAATAACCCCACTTGTACATTAGACACACAAAAAGATCATTCAATGAGTGCAATGAGTCTTTCCACTACCTAAATGTCAGCCATGACAGGGTGTCCTTTTATTATTCCCTGTTAAAGAATTGAAATCGTGAAAAAAATCTAAAAACAGATTTTAAAAACCCGGGTGTTTTTTTTGCAAAAGTTTAGAAAATTATCTGTTTTGTTTGTACTTAGTATAAAAAATATACAGTGAACCATTTTTCTACTGTGATGTCATTTGTGAAGTGTGTTTAAAAGTTGGAAGCCACTGATTTTTTATGCAAGAGGTGAAATGAGAAACAAAGTTCATTTTCACCCCGATAAAGAATTGAAACAATTTAAAAAGGAACAAAAATCAAAATATCTTGCTTTTCACAGATGGAGATGCAGGTCTATTGCCTGGTCTCTAAGGTCAATAAGCATCATTCCTTTTGACTTCTGCTATTTCTTGGGTTGTATTAAAGACAGGGTGTTTGCAAAATGTGCGTAGACATTGGCTCCCTCCAAGTCACGATACAGGAAGTTGTAACAATGCTACAAAACATACAATGGTAGTTAAAATGACGGTGTGAGAAGTTGAAAGACAATGGCAGAGCCCACATTGAGGTTGATTCAGAAGTTGAGAGCAGATTGATATATGTTGCTGATCATTTTTGAGTGATGCCCTGTGGTAAATAGGCTCATTGGTCTTTCTTTGTTTGGCTTAAGATTGAGTAATACCGCCGTGCAAGATAAGGCATGGTGGACTGATCATCTGCCTGTCTTTATTACTTTTAATCTAGAGTTTTTCAACACTGCTGAGGCAGTGTGAAGGGATAAGGATAACAAAACAATGAATGAAATTAGACAAGAGTTCACCTTGATTCATATTTCATCTTGTTCATTAAAATTCAGTTCTTTCAGTTTCTGACACTCTTCACATATTACGTCATTGTAGAAAAACGGGTGGGTGTATGCTTATGATAGCAAGTTCCAACAAAACTTCAATTAATTTCAAAGCATTAGCAAAAACCCGGATGTTTTCATTTATTTTATTTTTTTTATCGCTATTTCAAGTCTTGATCTGGGAATAATAAAAGGACACCTTATATTTCAATTTTATTAGTGGGTCCTTTTGCCTTTTTTTTTTTTTTTTTCCAGAAATTGCAGTCAATAGTAAATAATGTCTAGAAGTCAGTGTTTGATTTTCTCTATAATTTAAATAACTGCCTAGTTTTGTGATTTGCTGAATTGATCAAATTTGTTTGATTTTTTTTTTTTTTTAACTGAAAACATTTAGATTGTTTTCACTTAATAAGAAAAAAAAACATAACAATCATTTTCCATTTTGTGAAGATGTAATGTTCTGGAGTTGGTATTGCCCTTTTTTTTCTGAATACTTATTACAGCTTCTGGAGGTTTTTTGGGAGGTCCTTTACAGTTCTTTTAATTCCCTTGACTTTTCTTGCTTTGATTTTCAACAGGCTTGTTTTGAAAATGAACCATTCCCACACCATCCAAGACATACGAAAACACATTATAAGGTAACGATTTTTATCTCGAGATAAGAAAACACTGCTTTAAGTTTAGAGTTGGACCAAAAAATGTAGCTCATTCATTGAGTTTCATATAAAGTGAATAGTGCATTGCCACATTTTATTATATCTGATCTTATTGAGCAATGAAATTTGAGGTACTGAAAGTTGATTTTGATTTCAGGTTTTAACAAAACAATTTTGATTTGCTTTGAAATACCAAGAAGCAGGATGAATGTAGGACAACTTGTAATCATACTGAAAAGGATAGTAATGATATTGTCTTTTAATCAGGCAATCAGGCAATTATGTTTTGGTCTACATAATTAAAGTAAAGTAATATAAATCAGTGGAATTTGTATCTGGAAATGGAAATCTTTTTTGTTTTCTTCCCCAGTTGCAACCCACAATATGCCCAAGCCAACTTTTGTTTGATGACAACCTTCCCCAATAAAGAGTTGACAGAAGAGACGCAGACTTTGGAAGAAGCGAAACTGCTCAATGCAGTGATTGTGCAAAGAATGAAGTAGAATTGACTTTGGTCTCATTCAACATAATTTATTATGATCGGGTTGGTTTGTTTTTTTCACTGAATGGCGACATATTTAGCTTAAGGTTTTGAATTAGTCAATAGACAAAAACATCTGGGTATTTGGGTTTGTTTTTTTTTTTAACTTTTCAGATTCAGGTGGTTGTAGATTTATCTGTATACACGCTCTTTGAAAGAGTTGTATGAAATATGAGTTATTGTCTTTGTTGGTTTTTTTTAATCAAATCTCTTGACAATTGATTATCTTTCAGCTTTAGACATGTTGTTGTTTTGCTTAATCAAATAGAAATAGGATTTTTTTTTTCTTAATGAATGAGAATTTTTTTATTTTTTTTTTTTTTTTTTTTAAGTTTTTGGGTTGATCTTTTTTGTTTGGCAATTTTGAGAGACATAAATGGGCTTATATGGCATTGGTATCCAAAGCCATTTTGGATGTGCGAAGTTATGGACTTGTATGTAACTATGACTACATAATAAACTCAGCCATGTTGAACAAAGCAATCTTCATTTATTTTATCAATTAACCCCTGGAAGGCGGGGGTTGGCAAAAGCCAGGTGAAACCTTGATTTCCGGACCATCCTTTCACTGCGGGAGTAAGCAATACCAGTTTCACGGGATGAATAGGGGTTGCAGGTTTGTTTACACCTTAAAATAACACGACGCAGCCCCTGATCTCATCTATGTCTATTACTATTTTGATACTTTTTCCAATAGGAAGTCATGTGATGTTGACTATAGTTTAGATCATAATGGATCCCAGGGTTCAAGACCGATTTTCGCAACAGCTGGTTTCGTCTAAAATTTCTTTTCGAAACAATAATTC
This sequence comes from Melibe viridis, assembly GCA_039654465.1. Taxonomy (NCBI): domain Eukaryota; kingdom Metazoa; phylum Mollusca; class Gastropoda; order Nudibranchia; family Dendronotidae; genus Melibe; species Melibe viridis. The sequence goes on along the minus strand of JBCIKM010148415.1, from coordinate 9,295 downwards.
ACACTTTTTTGACACATGAATTAAAAATATATCAATATACAAGCATTTGGTGCATAAATTGGTGCGATGAAACTTTCTTAACTTATTAAGACCAACAAGGATAGCTCGCTTCTTTCCCCCAATCACTGAAAAATTTAGTTTGTTTTAGGGATGCAGACACTGAAGAGTGTTGTGGCAGAGCACCAGCTGTGGCCGTAGTCCTGACGACAGAACTTCCTGACACAACCCCCTCTCTCTCTTTCTCTCCAAATGCATATAAATGTAATAGATCAGGGAGGTCATGAGACTGAGTGGAAGACACCCGCTTGAGTTGAATTTCCTTTAAAAGAACATTTTGTGAGAGGGAAAACTTTGGGGGTGAAGCTTTGAGCAGACGTCCTTTCAAAATCGCGCTCCTTAGACAGTCTGGGTGTCTTGTAGCGTGCTCTCACAGGAAAGCCCATGTTTGTAGGCGGATTGAGCAGTGGTAGTGTTCTTAGGCAGTGACCACTGTATTGTACCATGTTTTTGCATTGCTCACCTATTATGGGCCTGGTTATATGTCAGGTTTTTGGGTATTAAAAGAGTGTCAAGGTTAATCTGACTCTCACTTTGACTATCATAGATGGTCTAGCAAAGATTTTGATTGACAGAGGGTTTCAAGTTTTAGTCTTGAAATGGAAAGATCATGCTTTAATTGCATATGAAAGTGAAAGAAATAAAAGATTCAAGGTGAAGGTGTTTCATATTTCAAGGCATTTTTTAATTCAGATTCTGGTGGTATGAAAATGAAATACATAGATCTGTGCGGGGAGGTGGTACTAATGTACAGTGATATTCCATTGCATCAAACAGCTAAAACACAATCACAGTCACAATTACATACGTGACAAGAAGAAATGAAAGCAAAGTAATGGTGTCCTATCCATTTCATACCTCGCATGTCAAGTTACAATTGGAAGACACTTTAAAGAATTTGAGCAACAGAACACAGAATATGCTGTCCTTAAATTCTACTTTGTAGGATCCATAAAGACTAAACAGAGGCTCTAACAAATTGGCAATTTAAAAAGTAGAATTGGTAAAAAGGTAGGACACAAATACATATAAGAACACCCAAGAGGAAGATAAAATTAAAATGATAAGAATGGCTGACAGAGTACCTAAAACTACACTAGACTAGAAGAGAACCCTATCAAAAAACGTTGCTGAAGGTGATTGACAAGCACGAAAAAATCAGCTTGACATATTTACCATAATTTACACAGTTCACTGACAATACAAAAACAAAAATATGCCTCACAGGCAAACAAGCCCATACAAGGAAGGGACTTTTTGAACAACCTTTATAACAACACAAAGAAAATGATCCATCTCGGTCAGGTGCCTACCACTTTCAATTGATGAAAGTCAGATAATTTCATTTATTTAAATATTACTGTAGGGTGCAACAATGCACGAGGGTCATAGAGGGGTCTAAGGAAAATTAAGATGATAGAAAAAGTACATAGTTGAAAGAACATTTTTTTTTTTTAATCATCTCACTAAAATACCCATTGCCGCCACATAGAGATGATTCACAGCCATCGACAATATCATCTCTCCTTATAAGTTGTATTGCTATCAACCATGATAGTATAAATGTCCAAGAAGGCCCAGGATTTTTAAATGCCCTTTGTGAACAAAAGTACTAGGTAGGTCTAACTCGTGAGCCTGTAGCTATGATACAAAGGGGGAAGACTATTGGAACACAAACAAGACTTTCATTGAAAGTAGAAGGAACAACACAGAGTGATTGGTTGTTCTCAAATAACAAATCCAGTTGTAGTAGTGGGCTCAATTGGCTCCCACACCCAAGGCAATTTGGAGCTGGCCTTGAGGCAGCAGTATGCGCAAAGTAATGAGGATGAATAAAGTGAGAGATGGTTCAGTAGATACACTCGCTGTCCTGACATTGGCCAGGCAATGTGTGCCCTGGCATGCCCCAAGGTCCAATCACTTCCTGCGCCAAGCTTCCTTCCTTCATGTTTCATTTTTCTTTTCTTTCTTCATCTCGGCACTATACCATCACCATTTTCTTTCACTGTCAGAGTATTATAGAGTCAAACGTATCTTAGTTGTGATCAAATGGATACAGCCAAATAGAATGTCAATTTATGAATAAACTGTATTTTCTTTGGTAACCAACGCACATGATAAAAAAATGTTCAAACTTACTCACATCATTTATACTAGTGAAGTGTAAAAGAAATGAAAGATAATCAAACACATTATTCATTCACAGCTGCACAGTTGAAGTTATGATGGCATTTATGGCAAATGATGTGAATTTAACATCTCTTTCTACCCTAAGAAAAATTTCAAAATGGTGAAAGTTGGAAGAGTAGAGGAAAAGTTGAAGAGAGGTCACCATTCTATGTCTTTTTAGAAATGAGCCTCGGCAAAAAAAAAAAAAAAAAAATATGTAAGAGTTGAAAGTGCATCATTTTCTAGGAAAAGCCTGAACTATTCACCATATTGAGAGTGCATTTAAAACTAGACCCACATCACAAAACTCCATTGTGATAATTCAAATGCAGCTTCTTCACTTTGGATATTAATCACTCATATTTCAATAATTTCTTTAACAAGTGGTTACCTTCACATTAAAGGAAATTTACTTGATAAATTTGCATGTAATAGATGACGTTATAGGTTGTAGATATCAGAGGCATTTTGGTCGAGGAAGCCCCAGAATCTTTAATTTGTGTACAAAAGTACTAAGTACGTTAAACCTGTGACCCTGCATTATCAACCGCAAAGGCATAAAATGGGGGATGACCACTGAAAAACTAACAACAAAACAAAGACTGGACAAAACATAACAGGGGTTAAAAGTTAGACAATAGTTTCAGTATAAAAGATAAGAGACCAAGGTAGAAGCACCCACCAGGGACTCCCACCGACCGTCCAACCACAACTATGGTTATGTTATATTAATAATGGATATGAACTGTGTCCATCTATAATAGATTATAGTAGAAGAACCGTTACAGAATGAAGTAAAAGCCTGTCTAGAATTCTCTATAATTATAATTGAGAAACAGAAAAAGGAGATTACCAATGAAATATTTATCTCTCTTTCAAGACAAAGTTGATGTAAACATAATACATGTATAATTGATTTTCTTTCCATACTGACAAGAATTATGAGGTTGATTGCTCAGTCTATAGACGGCTGACAACTGACTGAATGCAGACGATTTCTAAATATTATGGGATGTGACAAAATAGTTTAGGGCAAATAATTGATCAAATAATGAAAAACAAGGCATAGAAAAACAAGGCATTAAGACAATGAAAGATACAACTTACAACTGACAACAGCAAATCATTTGAGTGTTGCTGGGTTTTTTTAATATCCTCTTACGTATCTAGTTAACCCTAAGGCAAGTGTTTAACAGGGTTTTTTTCAGTAAGTTTGTTCATGTTCTTTGTTTCACTTTCATTGAAAAAGTAATACAGTAGCACACTGATATAAAGAACAGCTTGGGGTGTTTTAAATGATTGCTTTGTACCAATGGTTCTTATCAGTCAGAATTATTGTTTTGCTTTGTTATCCTCATCCCTTCATACCACCTTAGCAATGTCAGGACACTGCTCCAAAGAGCTGGGAAAACCTCTGGATTGCAAGAAATGAAGACAGGCAGAGGATCAGTCCACCGTGCCTAATCTTGCATGGCGTAATAAACAATAGTTGTTGTTGCCTTTGGTGGTATCTGCTCATTGAGAAAGACCAATAAGCTGATTTACCACAAGGCACCTGAATTAATGTATTGACTCTTTATAAGGTACTTTAAAATCTTTTCTTTATAACCATCAGTTCTTCATTGGAGTGAGCTTTCTGAGCGTGCTCTACTGTATGTTATATTTTTGCAACAGCAATCCCATAGAGTCATGGAAATACCGGGTAGATTAACTACCCCTTCTATTTCAAAAACAGGATTTTCTTTAATATTTCATGATTAGACATTCAACAGCAAGAGGCAAAGGAAAAGTAATTCTGCAAGAAATCTGCAAGATAAAAACAGCTGTTGTGACATGTTTAAGTTTAATTAAAATCAGCACATGATACAAAAAAAAACCCCAAAAAACATAAGAATGGGACACAATAGATGTTATTGTACCCATAAATGACAGAAAATACATAAATATGAGATTTTGATAACAGTGTAACAAGGAAGTTCATAATATTGTTTAATATATCATCCAAACATCCCATTACATCACCAACCAAATGCGCACACATACACACACACAAAGAAGAAAACAATTGGTCATATGAAGAGGAGAAATCCAGGACTCAAGTTGTTGCTAAACAAAACAAGAAACAACCTGCCAAAGGACTGACCAATCTCTTCATTCTTCCATTCATTCCTGACAATGATATGAATATTTCCTCATTCACTTATTCTATTAAGAATCTCATAACACATTAAAATGGAAGCATTTCATCCCCAAATTTGACTAAAACTAAAACTCAAAAGAGGTAGATAAGTTATAAATCAGTCAGTAGGTAAGGAAAATATACGGCATTGTCATGAGTGATGCTTTCAATGATTAAATTCCAAGTTTACTTCCACTCTACCCAAAGCCATCCTCAATGGCAAACTCAATCTGCTCTAATAGAAAGAGTCCACTCTAACCGCGGCTGACAAACAAAGTTAGAGGGCCCTGATAGATGTTTTATGCATCCCAAGGCTCAGCGTGGATTAAATAAGTAAGTTATTGGCATTAAATTTGCAACAGGTACTATGACCAAAACAAAAAGCACTGCGCAGATAAATCCATAACCCTTAACCCTGTATCAAGCTCACAGTGGGGTAAATTGATTGGGAGGACAGACCAATGGACTGGATTGACAGCCACATCTGTTACAATGGCTGTCAACAAACAAGTGACCCCTACACGATGGCACATTTAGAAAGGACTATCACTCACAACATGACAAAAGAAAATGAACACACACAAAAAAAAAAAAAAACCACCGACCTACATGATGAGGTTAACAAAGTGAAGCAAATCAATATGATCGCTCTGTGAGTGTTCAGAAATCTTCAGAAGCACTTTTGGTGACAAAATACTGCTTTCTTTTCATGCCTACAAAACATTCTCTCCTAAAAGAGTGAGAAGACGCTTCAAATGATCATCCTGATCATAGTATTTGGGATCCATGCTTGTGCATCAAACAAGACCTGTTGTATCTTGTCTCCATAATGACACCTAGCGATTATTACTGATTCAATGCTGATGAATTGATGTGGATCCCAAATTTTACTCGATGACGAAGGTCCCAAATATTTTGATACTTTGGCAATCATTCGACACACCTAATAACCCAATAACAATACAAATTACATAACACAAGAAGAAGAATTGCACAAACCACGTCAAGACTCTGACACTGACACTCATTCAATCATTTCTTCCACTTTAATTACTATTCTGGTCCAAAAGTGATCTGGCCGGCTCCGCCTTTCTTCATGTATCGTCGGTACATCTTGTATCGTCCATTTTCTGCCAGCTTACTTTTCATTTCATCATCTTTCTTTGCCTTCCAATCCTACAAAGAAAAAAAAAAAAAAGAATAAAAGAAAGTTATTTATATACTATTACCAAAAACAATACTGAGCTCAATTATGACTTCAACAAACTCAAAATACGTTGTTTTACTCTTTTTCAGCCAACTTTAATATGGGCTTTTTGCCAGATTTACTTTTAGTAGCTGAAAAAAAAAAATCAAGTTTGCCAGTATTTGGATCTTTTGAGTGTAAAAGAATAGTTCTTCAGTACAAATGTCCTAAATGTGTAGAAATGATATAAATAGTGCAAAGGAAAAAAGAATTATCAAATATCTCTTTGAAGAGTTGTGTCAGTTTTAACTTCCATTTTTATTCTTTATAACTTAACAGAAACAAACAAAAATTAAATAAAAGATCACTAAAAAAGGCAATATTTCATCAAAGAAAGTTCAACTTTTTATTTTAGAGATTTGTTTGTTTATTGGAGGTTTTAGGGCCCCTCGACACACGAGGGTCATAGAGGAGCCAGAGACCACCAGGGACTTCCACCAATAATTGTAGAGAAATAACAACTTTAAAATAATGATTAAAGGCAATAAGAAACAACATATTGTGAGGAGTCTAGTTTACCGGTAGTTAGCGGAAAAGTGTCCTGCTGGGCTTGAGACCGATATAACGGTAGTTGTCAGAAAGAGTTAACGCAGGTGAAAGGCAGGAGAAAAAGAAGGGAGAGAGAGAGAGAGAGAGAGAGAGGGAGGGAGAGAAAGAGAGAGGGAGGGAGAGAAAGAGAGAGAGAGAGGGAGGGAGAGAGAAAGAGAGAGAGTGAGAGAGAGACAGAGAGAGAGAGAGAGAAAGAGAGAGAGAGAGAAAGAGAGAGAGCTATCTATCTCATTGTCCCCCACAAATACAAGAATGTGAGAATGTTACATGGGAAGGCTAGATACGCTGCAAAAATAAGATTGAACATTCGCTTACGTCAAAGTTGCTTTTAATCCACAATTTTTTATGAAGATAATCCTCTTTCTCATGATCCTCTAAAGCCTGAAATGTAATAGAAAAAATGTTTTCTGTGACAATTGCTTAACTCTTGTTCTCAATAGAATAGAAGTAGAAAATAAAAAACAGCCCTAAATAATCAAAGCATAGAATTTCAGGATGATGGAATTACCATAAATCAAGGCAAAGAAAAGGCACTCCCTCTTGATGACTTTACTGAGATATACTCAGTAAATACTCTACATTTCAGACACAAAAACTTAAGGTGAAAAATCTTTGGTAAAAGATTCTAGCAACAACAACAAAAATCCTAAAACTGCAGACTTAGTTTCTACTCTTTATATTGTGAGCATTAGTTAATATAAGAGAGCCCTGTGCGAGGCAAGTTTTCGTTGTTAAAACAAGAGAGCAATACTAATCCCTCCAACTTCCAGACCAGCTACTAGCAAAAGAATTCTGGAAACAAAGTTTTTAGGTACTGAATGGATTCTGCACAGAGATTAAATCTGTTAAACCGATCTTTCCTCTAAAAGACAAACTTTCAATCAGTCACATTGTTGGCATTATAACAAGGCTATGCTGCTTTTGTTTTCTTTGCCTTGAAAGGTAGGCATCCTGAGGTTTAGTAATTTGCTTCCTTGCACTAAGTTCAAAATCAAAACAAGCATAAAAATTGATTGAGTCAGGACACACATCAACTTATATCAAAATTCACAAATACATTTTCAATCATAACAAACAACAACTTACATGAAATTTGACAGAAACAGATTCAGTCTGAACACACATTCACTTACATGAAATTTGATAGAAACAGATTCAGTCTGAACACACATTTACTTACATGAAATTTGATAGAAACAGATTC
>JBCIKM010148304.1:0-13583 GCA_039654465.1 Melibe viridis | reverse complement strand
GTGCTGGAATGTTTTATTTTTATTTTTGAAAGTTGTTTTTTTACATTCGTGCTGACATGGCCACGCCCCCTTGGTCTAAACCCGAAAATAGGCTGGTCCTGAAAGAGTTAATAAACATAAAGATCAGGTCCTTGACGTAGCTGAGATGGTAGCTTATAGCAACAAGAATATGAACAGGGCCGACAGGCAGACTTGCACATTTTATTGTCACATGTGGTAAGGGAGCAATTTTTCTCGAACAAAATGACCTGTCTCTTATTAGACCTTGCAAAAAAGGATTTTAAATTATTTTGACCAACCAACGTCTTGGACAGACATTTTTCTTTAACCTTGCTTTTAAAGAATATTTTAAATCATTTTTTACTATGATATATTTATTGCCTTTAAAATTCCCTTTAACATTTTTCTAGCTCTTATTATTATATATTTGTCTTTCATTTAGTAACTTCACAACTGCATGTGCAGTCCTATTCCAGCAAAAATAGTTGGGTATGAGTGTATAGATATATATTAATTCATTCATCTCTCAAAACTTTTTCATTTATAATGATTTCAATGTAATTTTTCATCAGTGCTGAAAATCTATAGAAGAGACATTTTTAAAGTATCAGATTTGAGATCAGTAATGGAGAATAAACCTACCCCTACCATTTCTCACATGAAATGTTAGTCTGCATTTATTTTAACTCAAATTGCCCACCCTACTTTCTTTGTTATGGGATATCATCTCTGCATAAAATCCTTCATATGTTTTTTGCAGAAATTGCAATTGGAGAAATACAAGTCTATTTGTTTGGACATACCATCCTTGTTTTCTACTTGTTTCAACAATTTCTCTTACTTTGCGACTGCCCTTAAGCTTGCATCAGTCAAATTGGTGTGGGAGATATTCAAGTAGAGGAGGATCTTGCACCCCTTCACAACGACTTTCAGAGTTTCATCCTGTTGAAGATAATTTCTTTACCAAATCAAATTGAATCAAAATTCTGAATGTTGTGTTTCATATTGCTTCATTGCTCTACAGAAGCACTCATACACTTCATTGATTGCTATCTACACTTTCTTGCTTCCAGCAGCCCCTATTCTATTTTGTTCTTTGAACACAGAAATACAAATCACAAACATAATTTTAGAGACAAACAATCTACTCTGACATCTTAACATCTTGAAAACAAATCTTCATTGTCAAGTTTAATATCAAATGTTAACACAGTGCAAAAGTCAAGCAACAGCTAGCATGAATAGTGTCTAGAAGGGTGACGCATGAGATCAGTCCTCTGCTCTACTGTTCATTGGTGTTGTGTCTTTGGCTAAAGCCCTTAACAAACCTTACCTCATCCTATCAGTGATGGATGTAAAGCTCAGAAATATCTGTCCGAAAAATATTAATACCACTAACAGGCAGTTTGTTTCATCCTATTATAAAGTAATAAGAGCATGATGATGGCTGTGTATAAATGCTACATGAATGCTTTACTTTACTCTAAAACAAAACTTAATTCTTTAAAACATTCAAAGTGGATCATGACTTGAAATTCTTTTCAGCAATATATGAATACAATAGGCTTCAAATTTCTGTATTTGCTACAGTTATCCTCAACTTTTAAAAACTTACATCAATACCAGTGCATTCAGACAAGTTCAGATCCTGAAGATTCCGACACTCACTGACACTGATGAAGGTTGGGCGACTCAAGTGATGGCACATCCTCATATTTAGGTGGATCAGGTAAGGTCTAGCCTTGAACAAAAGTCTAGTGGCAACCCTATCTGTAACTCTGAGAAACCAAATCAAGATTGAAAAAGAAAATTGTTACTTAAACCAATTACAACATATTTAGCTTCCTTTTCCAATCAATGATAATTAGAAACTAAAATTTCACCCTTACCTAATCTTTTATTTTTTTCCTAGAGAGATTGAGTGAGGAGAGCGATAGAGAGCAAAGTGCTTTTATTTTTTTTTTAATAGCACCCTTACCTGCAATTTGAAACCCTAGTAATATGAATTATAGCATATTTGGTAATCATTCAGAGCAAAATAATAAGCGTATCTACATTCTTGCAGTCAAAGAATATACCATCATTTTGATACCAAAAAAAAAAGTAATTAGTATTTTTTTAACCTCTCTTCGTAGTCTATTGTTTGAATACCACAGTGCATTGTTGTGCATATAATTTCGAATTGACAGATTAATAAAGATTATCATATTTTATCTTATCTTATTTGAAAAGCTTGTTGAATTATGTTTTGAACTAAGCATATGAAGAATAGAGTAGCTTGCACTGGAAATAGATGAAAAGAAACAGAAACTCATGTAGGCACAGTGCTGAGGTGAGTCAAAGCCTTAGAAAGAAAGGAAAAAAGCAGGAAGTTGTCAGAGGAGGGAATCAAACCCTGGGATAGCTCAGTTGGTAAGCCAGCTGTCCTGGCAGTGGCCAGGCAAATGTGTGCCATGGGAAGTCCTGGGTTTAATTCCTTCCTCTGATGACTTCCTGGTTTTTTTTCCCCTTCCTTCTATGGCTTTGACTCACCTCGGCACTGTGCTTATACCATTTTCTGTTTCTTTTCATCTATGTTTTTAACTGCAAGATGCTATCTTTTTTCACTTTATAAAAACTTAAATTTGTTTGCAAGAACAGAGTTTACATATGTATAAGTATTAGTTTTAAAGTCTTTGATAATGACTATTTCAAGAGAGAAATTAAAGATCAAATCTTCATGTGAATGCTGACACAGATGAGATAGAGTATCTACCATTTTTTAATAGAAAGCCATGAATTTGCTAATGAATTTTAAGGGTAAAAGATTAATTCAAGAGCTAAAAAAAGAAAAAAACAAAAACAAATATCATTTTAAGCAATAGTGTATCATTGTAGCATAAACTTCAAGAGGAAGAAAGGAGAAAATGAGCTAATGCACACCAACAAGAAAATAAATGCTATAGACAAATTTGTCATAAAAACTACTGAAAAAAGAAAAGAGACATATTGAAAACATCATAGATGCATCATGTCGCTATGCAGATAAATTCAACAAGCTGGAAAATCTTTGAACAAAAATAAAAAACAGTATTCATAGAATAGAAAAAAAAGTTATGAACAGTGAATATAAATCTATTAAAAATGAGAAAAAGAAAAGCAAAAGTACTGATGAAAAAATAAATTCTTGATGTAAAGAAAGATAGATTTGTCATTCAATAATGTTTTCATGCTGCAGATAACTTAGACAACCATCAGTCAAAAGTGTAATCCTTATCTTCAAAGACTAAGCTTTCTTGGGAACAGTCTGGTCAAAATAAGTGAAGCTTTATAACTTTTTTATATCAATTCTCACAGTCGGATGGTCATGCGGTTTCAATGCCAATTAATTTATTTTGTTAGTTTCAGGAAACTTGTAGATGTTATTTGCACCATATTTCAAGGCTTTTACATCCAGAATTTGGGATTTAACAAGCAAATTTTTCAAATGGAAACCTTAATTCTTACTGTTCTTCCAAACATAACTGTACATGCAAAAGCCTGTCACTTTGGAACAAGTCCTTCTCTTCAACTGAAAATATTAGGTGGCCAGTTTTATAGATTGAAAATGAAAGAAAGTCAGAAAAATTGTTGATTTAGGATCAAAATCACCCTGATAAAAGGACAAGCTCAAACACAGAAATGAGAAAATAGAAAAATTAAAGGCAGAATCTGTGTTTGTGATAAATTAGCTGATCTATGCCTTTTTTTTTAAGTTCTTTTTTTCTTCCTTTTTTCTTTAATGCTTTTTTTGTTGTTGTTGTTGCTATTCAAAACTCAATCTACAGCCCTCACATTTGAAGAAATGAGTCCAGTGACATGCAATGGCAGAATTGTGCAAAGAGAATATTGAATAAATTAGTGTAGGCCCTACTCATGACAAGCAAAGGCTCTTAATAAATGATAAGAAGAAAATAAAGTATATAATTTTTCCAAGGCTATGATCTATGGATATAAAAAATTGATGCATCAAAACTTTACCCATGATGTAATCTGCACATGCCAAATAATTTCAAAACATTCACCATCAAAGTTTAAACAACACCAATAAATTCAGGAACACTCACATCAAACTCTTCCTCCACTAAACAAAAGCAATAAACAGGGATTACAAAACAAACTACGTTTATCAAGTAGGGATAAAGTAGCACAGTCTAACTTCTTTTAAAAACTGATGCAAAAGTAGAGTTTAATAAACTTTGTCACTATCTTAGAAATCAAATATATTGCCATCATAAAAAATGTTTGAAAATACCTATATACAAAATTAACATCATTTGAAAGGAAAAGATTTTTCAATTAGGTCTTGGTACTCTGAAAAACAGTTTCATTTTCAAAAAGAAACCATTTCAAAAGTGACAAAGTTGAAGTACACAATTCAAAATTTGTGTATCTTTGAAAAAAAAAATCCAACTAAACAAACTCATCCTAAAAATGATAGAGGCCAGAGGGATGACTTATCTTTTTTTAAAATCAAAGACGGGGTTAAGGATTAAACATTAGGATTAGATGTTTTCAAATATTCTCATTGGTACAAACCTTTTTTGAACTTGACGAAAGTTTATCTGCAAAAGTATAAAACAATCTTTAAGGTAAGGAGGGATTATTGTTTATTTCCTCCAACAAATAAAAATCTAGGACAATTTTGACAGTTTAGAAATTTTCAATGATGAGACATAATCTTCTCAATCTACCCTTGTATCATATTATGTCTCAAGACAACATTTTTTTTCCCCAGGAAAACATTTTTTTCCTTACCTCTGTTATTTTTTTTTTTATCTGTCCAGCCTGGTTTTATTTTTTATGTTATTTTGCAAACCAATGACTTTCTATAAAGTAATAGAGAGGAGCTGACACCAAGAATTTGAAAGATTCCAAAATCAATAGATATAAAATGAACAATAGTATAACTACAGTGTTAATCAATGGAAAAGACAAAGCCACAGAGAAAGGTAAGTAAACAAACATGAGACAAATTGTCCCATAAGTAGGCTGCCACACAAACCATGGATTGCCATTCCGGGGCACTGACCAACCCACTACCATGGCTGTCACGGCAATAAGACTTTCAAGGCAATTTTTCTTTTATTATTTGTTCATCTTTCTCTGTGGCTTCTGTCTGTTATCCAATACTTGACACTATTCTTACAACTATTTATTCATTTATAATATTAAAAATTTCTGCAAGTATAACTGCTATAAAAGAAAGAGGAATACCTTGCTCCATAACAGGTTTGCTTGTGTTAAGACTTTCCAAAATCGACACACACAGGCACAGTTTGCAATGTCTGCCACATCCAGATGGCTAAAAATCTGATTGATGGATCCAATCAATAGTTGATACAATACAAATTGTTCATAGAAGAAATGAATGCAAACAGAAATTTCAATTCAGCTCTTTATGTCTCAAATTTACAATAATATTTAAATGTTGATACTTGAAGCAAAGACTACACGACACTCAATAAGGAACAATCAGAACAAATCAACAGACAAACCCTTGACTTTCCAGCGCAACTGAAATCTAAGAAAGAACTTAACTCTTTTAAGACCCTGCTCCAAGTCCAAGACCAAGACACATGGACACTTAATGTAAGGGAAATAACAAGCATCATTTTTGCAGATGAGCAGCAATGCAATTTCCCGCAAGCGTTTTTTGACTGCAGAGCCATTATCTTATCTTATCTTACTTGAAGAAAAAAAAAAGTTTCAACAACAAATAAAACTATGAGCATTTCCATAGACCCATCATCAAATTAAAAAAACAAAAACATACAATTGATAGAGAAATTCATTTTTAGCAGTATACAAATGAGAACATTGTTGCTAAACAGCTAGACTTAACTGAAAACAAACTCATTATTCAGGTTCAATTCAATCATCTTCATTCCTACCTGAATAGCAATCTTCCAAGGCAATGTGGACACACTGTCTCGGGCTTCACCGGTCCCCTGCCCAAACAGGTCATCATCCTCCATATTCTCACCCCGTTCCAGCCGCTAAATGTATTAAAAAAAAAAAAATTTCAATAAAAACCTGTTACTTGATTCTCATTTCATCGGGAAACTTGAATTTGAGGGTTAAAACTTAAAAGACACACTAAAAGTAGTTTATAATGGTGATATTGTTAGTTGGTTTTTTATCCCTAATTTGAACCAATAAATGTTTCATATATATATTTATGGGTTTTTTTTATTCAAATAATTGTATTTTCTTCTTTTTTATTTTTGCTTTACAGGTTTATGTTTGTTAGTTTGTTTTGTTTTTGTTTTTTTGTTTTGTTTGTTTTTGTTTTTTGTTTTGTTTTGTTTTTGTTTTGTTTTTTTGTTTTTTGTTTTGTTTTTGTTTTGTTTTGTTTTTGTTTTGTTTTTTTGTTTTGTTTTGTTTTTGTTTTTTTGTTTTGTTTTGTTTTATGAGAGGTTGTTTTGTATTGTTGTTTGGGGGATGGGAATGAGTTTTATTCATGCATATTTGTTTTAATTGTTGGAGAGTGGCAGGAGAAGTTCCATTCTCTTCAGGACTGCTAAAATCAGTCTCTTTAACTTACAAAGGAACTACTGTGAAGAACCCAATAGAAAAAGTTCATTCAAAGAGTAATTTTCCTGTCATAAGAACTGTCCATAACCTTATTGATTGTATGGTTACCACTATTATTAGTATCATTATAATTACCAGGGACACGCCTTTTTTTAATCATACAGCAAAGGTATTTTATGCAAATATATTAAATTTGAAATGTAGAAAATTCATCCTCTTTGAGTATCCTGAGTCCTTACACCTTCAGAAATCCAATTAAACAAACAATAATTCTATCACAGCAATCATTAATACAGTGATAAAAAGCAAAGTTCATTTCCTAAACCCAAAGTAGCCAAACAGCCTTTCCTATTACTAAAATATTTTTTTGTACAACAGCTTATGTTCATCAGCTTTATTTAAAAAAAGAAAAACTCTAAGACCATGTAAAAGTTTTACTACTATTTGGTTACTTACAAGGTAAACAAATTTCACTATTATTTCAAGAAGGGGCAATTGTAGGAGGGATGTGAGGTGAGGAGAGAGGAAGAGAATGTGAGAGGGAAGAAAGACGAGAGAGAGGGAAAGAATGAAGACAGAGAGATAGAGAGAGGGAGAAGGGAGAAGAGAGGAGGGGAGCTCTGCTACTTGTTGCTGCATTTATAGAAGAGGCAAAGGTAGGGGGATAGGAGATGAGGACAGCTTCTGTCACACCTATTTAAGGGTTTACGTTTTGTTGTTGCTGCGAGTATTTACTAAGAGGTGTAAACTAAAAAAAAAATCCCTACTTGAAGGACAACAAAGATCTGTATTTTTATCATTGCTTATATTATTATTATTATTATTATTATTATTATTATTATTATTATTATTATTATTATTAAAATAATAAATGGTTTCAGAATAAAAGCCTTTGTTTCCAGATCAATGTTTGAAAATTGTCTCAGAAAAGGATGAAATAATAATTCAGATGTGAGAAGAAGAGGTTGAAACGACAGTATCATTAGCTTCATTTTATAAAACTTGAAAAGAGAATACAAAGTTAATAGCCAATAATCAGCCTACAAAACAAACATAACAAGAGATTGGACGAATCAAGACATTTAATCTAGTTTTCTCATCACCTGATAAGTTCATGTTGCCAGTTTTCTTTTTTTCAATTTCTCTTTTCATTTTAAGCCTGATCACCATAAGTTGTGTGAGGTATTGAATCACTTCAAAATATATTTTTTCAGCTACAAAAGCAGACAATTAATTCCGCAGAGCAGAAACAAAACACACAAAAGACTGAACAAAATTTCACATTTAAAAACATGATTACTCAATCACAAATTGTGCCCACTGTAAACAAGAATGTGATAAAAAGCAAATGGAAAAGTGATATGACTGAACAATACAGGGTTATTAAAAAAGAAAAAAAAATTCATAAAGGCAATTTTTCAATAAATCAAACAGCCAAAAACTCAAGCTAAGACATAAGTGTTATAGTGACCATCAAGTTAGATTCCCTATCTTCTTGATGTTTCATGTGGCCACCAATTGCAGCAAAGATAATAGAAGAGTTGTTTATCTGAATGTCAAGAAATCTCTATACAATGACTTAGTCACTGTTGGCATTTCCTAATTAAGGTAAAAAAAAATAATAGCTTGTCCACCTGTGAACACATTAGTGCCGTGGCTTAGGTTCACATGAAGGGACTAGACAAGGCAACTGCATGGCTTGGGCTACTCATGCTGAGCCAGAGTAGACAAAAGATGATCATCAGCAGGGCACAGAAAGGATTGTCATTTGTTTGAAAGTTCTTTTTTTTCTTTTTTTAATTTTCAATGTTCCATTATCAAAATATAGACAAACAAAACAATGATGTTCATCAACTCATTATGTTGCAATAAGTTAATTCCACATCCTTAACTACATTCCTACAACAGTAAAGATCAACCCTTCTCTCAGCACAACTGCCCTCTCAAGGCAGAAAGTTTTCAGGCACTTGCATCTATTTAAGTGAGGATGGACAAATGGGGAGACGGCGTACACCACAAGGACAAATATTGTGAAGTCTCTTTCTCAGGCAAAAGATAGACATAGACCTGAGGTGAGTAAAGAGGCAAAGTATGTCAAAACAACCTGGTCACCAGGCTCATTTCATCAAGCCTTGGAAATGTGACAATGATGTTTTGGGACAGGAATGGTGGTAGTGGAGGGTGGAACAAGAGGCAAGGTAGTGCTGCAGTAGTCCATAGGGGGCCATTACTGCATGTTCTGCAATATTCAATGAGCACTCTGAATTAAACTTAACGTTTTATTATTATGAAACTGGAAAATGTTTAGTAAGACTAGCTGCTTAGTTAACTGGAAACAACGAATAAATAATAAATGAGGTCAGTGAATTTATCATTGGTGAAAAAAAGAGAGAAAGTGATTAATTTTCTCTCCCGCCTAGCATGTTTAAGTAAAGTAAGTTTTCATTAGTTTTCCTTTTTTTGGCCTTGGTTTAATCTTTGAACAATTTTCGGAAAACAACTGTCTCTATCAAAAAGATATTGTGATGCTGTATAGCACTTTACCACCCCTTTTTCAAAGTTCAACGCCCAACCTGAACAAACTGAATATTCTAAAAAAAAACTATAGATGGATTAAAACTTGGCACCTATGATTTATTAGCCCATCCCGAGGCTCTGGAGTCACCACTGGGACTAGATTATTTATTGAGCTTACATCCAATGATGACAGGGATCATTCATGTTATCCAAAGCAGAGTATGATAGCGCAGACCAGGGTTTTAACCCATGCCCTTTCGTGTGTGAGTCAAACACCTTATCAAATAAACTTCCAGGTAAACAAGTAAAATAAGTACCAGGTAGTAATGAGAAATTGGAGCAATAATTAGACACCTGTTGTAAGTAAAAATACCGGTGACCAAGATTAAGTTTTCCTTTGCTTTCCCTCATTGAATCTTTCTGAATTGATCAAGAAATCATTTCATTTTTTTTTCAATGACTCTTGACAAGATTAAAGTTCACAAGAAATCATTTTTTTAGGAAATAAGAAGGTCTTGGTCCCAGATTGGGGAGTGTCATTTCCACACAATTGCATTACTTATAAAAAAAAAAAAGTCTTGACATCATTTGAAGTGGTATAATTCTTACATGCATCTTATAGGACTGTAATTTTTGCTTAGGTAGTTTAATTTATCCTTTACAGTGAGCGTTGATCCAATGTGTTGAGAAACATTATGATATAACCAGCAGTGAAAAATAACTGAATTATCTTTTCACAAGATAGCATTGGCTCTTATGTTGTTCATGTTCATAAATCAATTCTTTCATGGACATCATCGTTTCCAAATAGCCATGACAAGGATAAAAGTGTTATTTTTACCTTTAGATTAAAAAAAAAAAAAGAAAAGAAATTGTTTTCTGATCACATTGCAGGTAACAAAGGGCATACGGTATAAAAAGAAAAAGGTTAGAATATTTTTTTATGGGAAAAAATCATTGAATTTTGACCTGAGAACTGTTTTCAAAGAGAACTATTTGGCCACTTGTTTGAGCGCTGGATCATGCATGACTTGAGTAATAATAATCACAAAAAGTTGCTTTTATTTCGTTGACATAAACAAATGATTTATATAATTTACCTAATTTGCAAGGTTAAGGGAGGGAATAGTATAAAAAAACCAAGATCATTTGGAAAATATAATTGATCAGTCCCTTAATGGTTTAATTTGTAAGATTTGTTTACAATTATGCAGTAATGATTAGCAAAACAGTGACTTTGCACGCAGACAGAAAAAGGCAGAAAAAGGATTAGTCAGTGGTACAATACAACTGTTGTTTTTTTTAGGTAATAAACTTTCTAGAAGGCAATAACTTGCTTTAAATGAGCACAAAATACTTAAATAAATAATCATTGTAATGATGAAAAGATATAATAAAGAAAGGAAAAGGTTGAGAAAAGAAGATTGCAGTTGCTTTTACATGAAAGAAAAAATTATCAATCAAACATTGACACAATACATTTTAAATCTGCTCTCCTTGAAAAGAAAGCAAAAATATAGCATTTTCAAGCAATAATAAATGAATGATCCAAGCACCAATCTGAATTTTTTTTTTATTTGTGTGGTCACAGCAGTGGCTGTTATAGGAGCATACGCACACACTTTGATCACACATACAGACAGGTTATACTTAAAAGTTACCTTGAGTTTCTGCACAGAGAGATTTAGGTTAAAGAAATGAAATGAAAACAAAGAATTGTCATTTTAACATGAAAAAATCTTAATTTAGGATTAATGCTGTCCATAGAAAATGTAAAAAGGGGATAACATTACTACAATTTATTTGACTCATTTCATTGTCAATCTTTTTTCCTTCTTATGCTCTTTAAATATAAATGTTGATAAAAATTTTTAAAAATGTATCTTTTTTTTTTTTATATCAGGGATGCCTAAAATTAGGTTTCTTCAAAACAGAAAACATGGGAAGAGAGTAAAACTTAATGAAGATCATGGAGAAAATGTTAATGATTTTATGTGCATTTACTGTATGATTATTTTTTTTTTATCAGGAATGATAATAATATAATATAAAGCATTTATTTAGCACATTACCACAAGAGTATGAGAGTATCATGCTCAATACACGAAAAAAAAAAAAAAAATCAAATGCAAATAATGTCCCAAAACTGAATTCCCTCAGCGCAGAATTTTGAAGTAGTAGAAATTTTGTGAAGGCTGTGGTAAATTTGAATTATTTGAAGTGAATACAATACAACTCATAAAACAGAACATCATGTAATGAGTATGATAAGTGAAAACCATAAAAGTAACTAAAAAAATGAAACAATATCATATGTGTGCATTTATATAATAGCATACAATATGAGATGACAGTGATTAGAAAAGAGCATTCAGGAGTGAAATTATTGCCTCGCAACTGTCCAAGAAATTTCCTCCTGAGTGATACATGGTAGTCAAATAACAAATCTGTGGCAAATTGGAATAAAAGGTATTCCTCATTAACAGTCCACACTACAGTGTGATGATCACTTGCCCTTTCCCAATGGGAGGAGTCATGGCATCTTTTTCAGTGATTACCTGCCGCTTGTTTTTCTTTTCTTTTACCTGCAACTTCATTGCTGCTTCTGCTGCCCATAAATCTCTCTCTTTTTGCTTCAAAAACCACCATAAGATTGTATCAAAATTTGATGACTTTTGTTCATCTTTTGTTCATTTTGGTGCTTTTATTCACTGATCTAGTTTGTGAAAGTAATTGTGAGTGAGTGCCAATGTAAGAGATGAGAGGAAGAGATGGGTGGGGGAGAAACATAGAGAAGTAAGGAGTGGGGAAAACAAATATGAAAAGAGAGAAAGAGAGAGAGAGAGAGAGAGGGGAGAGTGAGAGAGAGAGAGGAGGGGAGAGAGGGAGAGAGAGAGAGAGAGAGAGAGAGAGAGAGAGAGAGAGAGAGAGAGAGAGAAAGAGAGAGAGAGAGAGAGAGAGAGAGAAAGAGAGAAAGAGAGAGAGAGAAGAGAAAGCAAGGAATTGAGGACCACTGACAACATTTCTTGTTATAAATGTATCAAACTGAGGAAATGCCCTTTAATCATAAAATATGAAGGAGATAGCTGTGATGATGAACATATTATATTAATAGAAACAATTCTAACGATAGTGTTTGATTTGACAGATAATGATGACCACACTAAAGATGATGGGGGTGGTGTTGGGATGATAATGATGATCATGATCATAATGGTAATGGTGATGATGGTGGTGATAGTGGTTTTAGTGGTGAAGGTGGTGGTGATGATGATGAGAATGATGACAATGACAACAACGATGATGATGACGATGATGATGATGATGATGATGATGATGATGATGATGACGACAACAACAAAAATCAATACTCCACTTAATTTTCCCTTTATTATTCCCTTATGGATGAATGACATGCTATTTGACAAGCTTTGTGGTACACGATAAAAAAATACAACATCATAAAATGTGATTAATTAAATTTTAATTTCACCCATGCAAAACTGTGACTATGTATTCAACAATCATGCCTCTCTTAAATCTCTTTTCTTTTTTGTCACTATCAGCTTACCTACATCTGCCAATTGACTTGAAAATAATTAAAATTGATTTTGCAAATTAATTGTCAGTAGAGACACAGTAGGAAAATAATCGAAAATTTAGTCATTAAAAAAAAGATGAGAAGATTAAGGTTCACAAAATGAAAGTCTGCATTCCCCAAAATTGTAAATCTTTTCATAAAAAAGGGATCAAAAGTAAGACATCTAAAAAAAATTATTGGATTTCTGACACACAAAAAGGAAAGATTTAAGAAAAATAAAATCCTTTTCTTGCTTCTATAATGAATATTAGATAATAGTCAAAAACTGTGTTAACTTAATATGTAAAGAAGTTTCTATAACACTGACTGACAGAAGCTGAAATATTGAGGATCATTTATACAGATACAAAATTGGAGTTTGTCTGTCAAATTTGGATGGACAGATTAAATGGTCAGAAGAGAACAAAAAAAGAACTAATGAATCTTATGTTGAAATTTGCCAAATTTTATGTGATTGTTTCAAAATGATTTATATTTAATCTATCAGACACAAAATCAAACACAAAATAAGAAGAAAAGAAAAAGAAACTCCTCAGTTTTCATAGAAAAAATACACATAGTAAAAATGAAAGAACAAGAAAATAAAAGAAAATTGATGGTAAATTCTCTCACCTCAAAATATTCCCTTTGCTTTCTTGCTTCTAAAGTATGCTTGTACCAAGCTTCAAAAATGACTCGTCCAACTGACACATAAAACACGTGTTGAATCTTCTGGTAAGACACTGATTAAGAAAAAAATTGAAGAAGATCAAGCCATTCCTCGGAATTATATATCAATCATTATTCACTTCTTTACAAAACAGATCTGACCTAACCATTTTACTATTTTTCAAAATAATAATAATAATAATAATAATAATAATAATAATAATAATAATAATAATAATAATAATAATGATAATGATAATAA
>JBCIKM010148193.1:1338-12194 GCA_039654465.1 Melibe viridis | reverse complement strand
AGGGGGAGGAGACATCCTTTTTGTTGAGTTCCCCCCCCCCCCCCCCCCCCCCCCCCCGCCTCAGTTCCCACCCAGCCTAATAGGTTAAAAAATCACATAACTGACATTTCAACAAAACATTAACACTGACAATAAGGTACTAAAAACTATCTAATTATGTCAGTCAAACCAACCCACTACCACTTTCTCACGCGACATCCATCCACAAGTAACACCTTAAACTAAACAATAAGCCAAACTAACCAACTTTCCTATAGATATATACTTAAGGTCCTAAATGTCACGGGATTTCAGGATAGGGGAATCTCGCTGAAACCTTCTTCTGGTGTCTAAATATAAAGATATTCAGGCTTATTGCAACATTATCTATCAAATGGTGGAAGATAAGATCTATCTGGCAAGTGTCTACGTGAAGAACGATTATTTTCTTTATCTCTCATGCCCAATGAAATTCAAGAAGTACTTTTACGATAGTACCTTAAAACAATGAAGGACAGTAAAAACACTGAACTTTGTCATGAGTAGATATCGAGAACGCTCAAATGAATGAACACATTGCTCAGTAAAAGCACGGATTAGGTAGATAAAAGCACGATTGGGGCGCTACAAAACTAGCCTTACTTCAATCTTCTAAGACTCCAGGACTTCCGGTTGATTCACCGTGTGCCTGTCCGTTTTGCATGGCACGCGAGAATATGTTTTATTTATTCGTAGCATGTCAATCTGACACTATCCCTCGAGTTTTCCGCCTTTCTGTAATGTAATTTGCATGCCAGACGAAAAGACAACCTTATTGATCAGGAATAGAAAGAGTAAGAGAAAGGAAGGCATGATAAAGGAGAGAGAGAGAGAGAGAGAGAGAGAGAGAGAGAGAGAGAGAGAGAGAGAGAGAGAGAGAGAGTAATGAGGATGAGAAAGCGGGGTAGGCGGTGAGGGAGGAAGAAGAAGAAGAAGAAGAAGAAGAAGAAGAAGAAGAAGAAGAAGAGGAGGAGGAGGAGGAGGAGGAGGAGGAGGAGGGAGGAGGAGGAGGAGGAGGAGGAGGGAGGAGGGAGGGAGGGAGGAGGGAGGAGGGAGGGAGGGAGGGAGGGAGGGAGGAGGAGGAGGAGGAGGAGGAGGAGGAGACAAAGAAAATGAAAAATACGAGGAAAGGGAGGAGAACACAGTTCAACATAATCCAAGATTTAATGTTTTAATGACCAAAAACAAAAACAAAAATGAGTTAGAAAGAAACATACAAATCTCTAAGTCTTGTCTCGATTGATTAATTGGTCCGACGACAGCACGCTCAATGTTGTTTACGGGCACTTAGAGGGGAGTGCGTGGCAGAGAGGTTATTGTTCGTCTCTTAGCCTGAAGGCCGAGGGTTGGAGTCCGGTGAACAGCGAAATAATGTCAGGTCGTTTTCTGGGCGGAATCCGCCCTCTGGTCAAAAGTAGGCAAGATAGAGCATCTGCTCCTATCGGCATCTGCTCCTATCGGAAATGCACAATAATTTCAGGGGTCCCGTGTGGACTCTGCGCAGAAAAAAAACAACCCAACAAAACAACAAACAACAAAACCCCTGGCACTTGAAAATCGACGCCGCTGGCGACGTCTATACATCGATTTGATGATGCAAACAACTATAATATATCCGAGAGTTTTATTCTGTTTCGTGTTATAACATAAATTCTCAAGCTCAGGAACGTTCCTCACTGTGTGCTCAGACACCACAGAAAAGGTACCCCAAGAGTACTACCTATGTCGTTTTCTTTGTCAGACTCTGCCCCTCAGGGGATGCCACAAGCATGCTCATCTATGGTGTTTTTGAAATTGAACCATACAGAAACAAAAAAGGTCGTATAGAAAACTGCTGCTTGTTTTGTTGTTGTTGTTGTTATTATTGTTTCTTCTTCTGCTTCTTGTTCTTGTTATTTATTTTGTATCGTGGAACGTTCATGTGACATGGAGAGTGTCCCAGTAGCCTTCCCCGTAGACAACTTTGGAAGCACTTTTCTTGGAAAAGAAAACTGTTAACGTTTGTCAACTATTTTCTTGCTTCCGGCAACAAACAAACCATTTGATGTCGTATTCTTTATCTATTAATCTATCATCACTGGTCAGAATGGACTGTTTTTAAGCTGACTTAGATCTTATTTTGAAAAGAAAACAAATGTAGCCTATTTCCTTGACTGATGAAAATTTTGTTTTTCAGTTTCTGGTCATAAAAACGGCTGCGTTTATTCTCAGTAGGGGTGAGAACAACAATTTCATTTTGATGAACAAGAAGTACCCGTTCCCGGCTAAAAATAATGGCAGCATATAAATTACTAACCACCACCCTTGATGATAGACAATAGGTTCCACCCCCACTACCCCACTTTTTTCTTCAGTTGTCAATGACAGGGGTCCACCGTTCTGTCCATCGCAAGACATGGTGCAAGCGGTGATTTAAATTATTTCTCAGTCACTCGCCATCCCTGAAGAAGGAATTTAGGATTTTCGCTTCTAGTAGATGGTAACTGGTAGCGTTTGTTATGCATATTTCTTATCAGTTTTCTTGGTCTTAAAAGGTGTCCTTCTTAGCTTCCAATTTCCTTGTTATCAAGAATAAAATGCAAGTCGTGCATCTTTCCTTCCTTTTTCAAGAAACCTACATTCCAGGTGATGCAGCATGTTGTCAACGGTAGAACTATTTTTTCATTGTCCTGTTCCTGAATCTTCAGTGCATATTTGGTGTCTCTAATGTTTATAATTTTTGCACAAAAACTCTTTTTGCCACTGCTCTTACTCAGCAGCTTCAATTCCTGGTTTATATCCATTCAGAATGTATATCAGGTGCATGAAGAAAAAGACAGAAAACAAGAGCGCTTAAAAACTGTGTTCTAATTAATTTAGTTAAACAAAAAACGACATAAAATCAGTCATCAACATCTTATTTTTCTGTGCATGCAAAACGCACTATGGTAATAGACAAGTGAAAATATGCCCCCATATGATGCCATATCTCAGACCAGAATCGCTTTTTGTTTTCATGACATACTTAATACACCCACCTGGTCGATTCAGATCAGTTGTATTGAACGTTATGACACCAAACTGAACTCATCGTTAACTGAAAGACATGTGCAACGGATACATTATATTTATTTTCACATTAATTTTTTTTTTTTTTTTGTTATCATACAGGCCTATCTTTCTTTTAAAGAAAATCTTCTGATTTTTTTTCTTAAATAGATGGCTAAGGATTATAGATAGGTACATTATATATGAAGTTTCATTGCATAGATAGTGTATTTGGATGTACTACTTGAATGTGGAGATCCTGAAATAAAGAAACACTTTTGAAATGGCTTATTATGACCCTGCTCCGTCATTGGATGAGGATGATGATAGGCAGGGGCTCCTTGTTGCTTATAAGCTGGAACATGGCAAAGTTTATAACCAACTACGACCAGTTAGTGAAGATCTTCAAAGTCCACAGTGCCTGTGAGTTTGTACTGAGTTTTTTTTAATTGTACTTTGCAGATCCTATTTTCACTCTGAGCTTTTTTTTGTTGTTGTTATATGACACTTTTATTGCTATGAGGGCAATCCCCAACCTCCTGCTCAAATGGTCAAATTTTTGCAGAGATATTACAGACTTGAGAAAGTTTATTTAATGCTTCTAAATTGTTTGTTTCTTTACATCATAGACTAGATTCCTTAAATGTAAGTTTTTCTGGGTTTTATCACTGTGCATGGCCTAAAGATAATGTAAGTAATCCAAATTTCAGATAAATTGAATGTTAAATGTTACATCAAAACAGTTAGACAGTACCTTATGACCAGAAGTTTTACCAATGCACTAATATCTAAAGGGGAACATGTATGCCTAATTTTTCTTTTATCATTTTTAAGATGGGCTCAGACATGATAGTTATTTTGATTGGTCTCCATAAATATCATCAAACATCAACCAAACTGAATCTATCATGATCATCACAAATTATATTCCATCTAACAGTTTAAAAAATAAAACCAATGACTTTTTTCTGTTATCAAATTTGTTAATTTTGAACATAAAGTGAGATGAAACAAATGCAGTACAATAAGATGATACTTCTAAAAATGTTCATTAATTAGCAGACCTGCAAATGAGTTGATTACTTTAGTGAAATAGTGTGGTTTCAGAAACTCTGAGTCATTCAGTAATATTTTACCTAATTGAAAGATATCTCCAAATTGATTCTATATCAAAGTTTTTAACTTTAACTTGAACTTATGGATGATTTTACAGACAAAAGAATTCATGTACAGTATAGTTACCAACGTTCTGCAGGCTTGTTGATGCTTTGCCAAGATTTCTTAGTGCAAAGCTGATACAAGTCATGTGTCAGGACTCTTGATTTGTCTTCCATTGATAACATTGTGATGGTGCATGCATATAAGTTTCTCTTCATCCCATAGGTATCTTTTACTTGCCAGGGCACAATTAGAGTCAGATACTTACTATCTTTACTTGAAGAAGGAGATGTCCCAGCTCTGACTGCAGTGCAATCAGAGAACCCAAGCTATGGTTTGCTATGACTCAGCCACTTTGGCAGTGAGCAGATAGGGACTAAACCTTATTCTTTTGGTTCACTGACATCAATTCCATCTGATCAGACTGTGAAATTATATTATTACTATAACTATATGACCTCAAAAAATGGGACCACTCCAAATTTGTAATAAAATTGGAACCAATGCTTATACAAGAATGAAACAGTGTAGAAAGTGAGACCAACTTACTGCATTAAGAGTGTGAAAAAATTTGTAATATTGGTAGGCAGTTTGTAGATTTATGGCTTTTCATTTGAATGTTGCTCTTGCAAATGTGTGATGACATTCTAAATTTTCTCCAGAGGAATTGCTTTGAGTAAAAATTGTTTCTTTTGATTCAGGAGAGGTTTCCTGATGATGAGATTTGTGGAAGGACTTTTCAAAATCTTTCACAGCTGAGAAAAAGAACTTTCACTTGGATCAGAGCTATTGCTGAGGATTTTGAATGTGATTTTTAGGCATCCTTTGCAAGCATTCCATTTTAAATAAATGCCAACCAATATTACTAATTTTTTAACACACTTAATGCCATTAGTTGGTCTCACTTTCTGTCAAGTTTCATTGTTGTATGTGCATTGGTTACGATTTTATTGTAGATTTGGAGTATTCCCTTTTTTATGGGTTACCTGTTATGATCGATAAGTTGACTAGTTGTTATTTGTTCTCATCCATTTTGAAGATCAAAGAAGACGAGACTGCTGGTGACATTATGCATCCTGTTAACAGAGATGGGAGAAAGACTCACCTACTACAGCCTTGTAGCAAACATCATTCTTTTTGGAAAATCAAAGCTTGGCTATGAAGAAGATGATGTGATAACTATCAACCTGATCTTTGCTGGTGAGAATAAAAAAATAAAATGCAAGGTGGAGGAGGATTGATAAGGATTTTTGATTAACAAGTCAATTCAACAAGAGAATATGAGGATTAATTTGCTTATGCAGATCAGTCCCATTTTCTAAAATTATGTTTGGGTTTTTTTCTCCATAACATTGGGATTTATACTTGTTAAGAGCAAACATAATCAACAATAAAGTGTTAGTTTTTGGCTCATTTTACCCTTAATATTATTAGTTACCAGTAATCAGGACTCATTATTTACCCATGTGAAATTTACTATAAAAATAATTGTCTTTGTATACACAGTCCAGAAATGTGACTAAATAGTTTTTCAATAGCTGAAAAAAGGATTTCACTACTGTACTTGACCTTTTAATGCCTCATAAAGACTCTAACATTTTGGATTAGTGTGTATTCTTTTATCTCTTTGTCTCTTTTAAAACAGAGTGCAATTTTATTTGAGTTAAGTGATGTAAATTTGTATTAGCTTTTTTTCTTTACCAAAATCTATCATTTATCCCATTAACAGGATGTGTCTCCATCATCCCCATGGGGGGAGGCTTCATCGCAGATTCCTTTTTAGGTCGCTTTAGAACTATCGTCATATCTGGACTAGTGTATATTGTTGGTAAGAGATGACAAAAAACATTGAATTGACTTCTCGGTGTTAAAAATTGCTTTCTCGTTTTTTCTCTTCTGTTTGCCTTAAAAAAAAATATCTTAGCCCTTGCCTTATGTTGGGGTTACCAACAACCTTCTTACCCTATTAAATTTGCTATCATTAATTTAATTTTAGCTTCTGGAGCTTAAAATTCCATGTATTCTTCAATGGATGTCATCGACCACCAGTTCACTCTTTAAAAATTAAAACAATATTAAAATTTGTGCTCCCAAACAGTTGTCCCTTTCCGCTAACTTTCCCTCTACCTTGTGGGGTCGTTCACGAGCCATTATCTTATATAGCAATCTATTTCACATTCCTCCCTGAATGTCAGGGGTATGAAATGACCCCACATTTCATTAGCATTTTTCTCCTCCCTCTCCCCCCCCCCCTTCCCCCTTCCCTGATGCTACAATGCAGAAACTGCATGCAACCCATGGACACTGACCATCCACATGTCTTGACCTTGCGTTATGGATAAAACTATGGAGCCAGCTCTACCATAAAGAAACATTCTAAAGAATGCTTACAAGTCATTGTCACCAATAACAATATATGATTCAGACCATGTGTGAAGCCTAATTTTACCGTCCATATACCATGCAATTCTTTTATTCATCTGCTTGCATTTTCAGATTTTACAATATTTAGGGTCTATGACTTTGTACGTCATCCAAGATGTAATGTCATATGTAATCATTTAATGATGGATCAGTTAACTAGATCAAATATAATTTGTCATCTTGGCAGCAAAATGCATTAAAAAAAACAACAACAAAAAACTCCAGAAAAGAAAAGAAAAGAATAAAACATTTTTATATTCGATATATTAGTAGTATGATTTGTCTCTTGAATTCAAAATCGTAAATTTTTTCAAAGTTGGCCTTGTATCTTTGTAGGCATTGTACTTGTGGTCATCGCCTCCATAGATTTTGCGGACTGGGGAGGGGATAACATTAACCAGGTAGGTCTCCATGCTTAGTGGAACAAGAGGGAAAAAAGCTTTAGCTCTAAGGGTCTTTGGAAGCTACCACTGATAATCATAGCACACATTGTTTGTAATGCACTTAGGCGATAATGATTTTTGAAGGCAATGGAAAAAAAAAATCATCCCATAGTGTAAATTTGTTATAAATAAACAAAGTCTACTGTAAACTGGGTTTCCTATTTTCCTTTGATATGAATATATTTATTTATTTATTTAATTATCATCTGTTTCTTCTTTATTTATTTCTCTGTTTCTTATAATGTGATTGATGTATATATTTTTTTAAATTTATTATTTATTCATTTATTTATTTATCTGCTTATTGATTGATTTATTTATTCATTTATTTATCTGTTCATTTATTTATTTATGTATGTATTTATTTATCTATTTATTTATTTATTTATTTGTTTGTTTGTTTATATATTTATTTATTCATTTATTTTCTTTCTTTTTTATTTTTGTTAATTTATTTATTCATTTCTTTCTTTGTTTATTTATGCAGCTAGTTATTTATTCTTTGAGTTATTTATGTTAATATATTTTATAAATATTTATCCCCGTCGGGATCCGGGGAATATAATAGGTCCCCTGCGCTTCGGTAGGAGGGGAAAGCCCTCCAACGGATGCGGGTGGTTGGCGGGCTCTTCTACTTCTGTTTCGTCTTACTTTTTACCCTTTTCTGTGGTGTCCTTTTTTTGTTGTCTTGTTTGCAACTCAATGCTCATCCCTTATTATATGCCTTTTGGTGCATGACTGCAGGGTCACAAGTTCGACATACTGAGTACTTTTGTACACAAAGGGGGTTTAAAGATCCTGGGTCTTCCTTTACCATAATGCTGTCATATGTGATGGCCATTGCTTATTTTTGTAAGGAGGGATGATATTTTTTGTCATTGTAAATCATCTCTCGGTGGTGTCGATTGTAAATCATCTCTCGGTGGTGTTGATATGTATTTTGAGAGATGATATTCATTTTTTAGTGTAAATTATCTCTCTGCTGTTTGTGGCTTGATCTGTTCCCTATTTTAACTAATTCTTTCATCTTACTTTCCTCTGGGCTCCTCTGTGACCCTCGTATGTCGTGGGGCCCTAAAACCTCCAATAAACTAACAAACAAACATAAATATTTATTTCTTATGTGTGTGTATATTTATTTATTTATTCACCCATTTATTTATTTTTTGTTGTTTCTTTTATGTTTTAAATTAATCAATTGAAAAAAGAATGATAAAGGTCTTAGTCTTAGTTAATTTCTCATAGACTCAAATGTTTAGATTAAACAAGCTAAGGCAGTATTCACATTGTTTAAATGGGATCATTGTGATACTCAGGTTTAAGGATCTTTTAACTATTTAACTAGTATTAACATATAACACAACATGTCAAGGCTATAATATGCCCTAGTCTTAAAATGCCCTGTATAAATAGCACAAGATACTTGAAAATTTTAAATTAATAGCAAAGACATGATCATTACAGTGCAAATATAATGAAAATACGGGTCGATATACATAATAGTATGTAGCTATCCTAGATAGAAGCTACTCATAAAAGCCATAATAATTCTTATTTCAAAGATTTGTTTTTGACCATTGCTTCTAGGATGGGAAGAGGGCCCTTTTTATCAGCGCCCTGATCTTCCTAGCTATTGCCACAGGAGGAATCAAAGCCACTGTCGGACCATTTGGTGCAGAGCAAGTTGAAAGTTTGGGAAAAGAAGCTGTGCAATCTTTTTTTAACTGGTGAGAGCAGAAACCAGTTTTGTTAACATGAGACATCAAAAGCATGACTACTTTTAACATTTTTGCATTGTAGTTCTTGAGACAAATCTGCTGTGCAAACCTGTTTTTAGCTTTTTTACAGAACAAAAATGATTTTACAAACTAACTTAGCAGCATATCACATACAAATTATCAGCTGCTTACACTGAGAGAAAATTACATTTGCGCATGTATAACATCCAGTTAACCTTTTTCATCATCATTCTGGAGAATTTTTTAAATTTTTTTTTTACTGCTTAATCTTTAGAGTTAAAATGAGAAGTAATGTATAGAATGAATGTATTTGTTGTCATCACATGTCCTAAGCATTGCATTGCCATATCCCTAGAAGAAATCTTCTGCAACCAAACTGCTGTCTGGCTTAACATGAGATATTTGTTGAACACAAGAAAATTATTGACTACCTGTAAAAAGATTTTAAGTGTGACGTTCTTTAATTTATAAAGATAAATTTTTGTTGTTGCGCTCTTAGTCTTTTTTTTTAAAGTATGCCAGCAGTTTTCGCTTATTTTTCATTTCTTTACCCACAGGTTTTACTGGGTTGTCAATGTGGGTGCTTTCATTGCCAATGCTGGCGTGTCCTACATTCAACAGGAAATCAGCTTTGCCTGGGGATACTTTGTTGCCTTGGTTACAATGCCCCTAAGCTTAATCCTATTCGTGGCTGTTAAAGATAAATACATTCATACTAAGCCCAAAGGTAACTAGAGCTAAGGGTATTTTCATTATTTTCAATTGACCGTTTTGTGCCCTTTGCAAATTAGACGTAAAGACGTTGAGTTCTTGTTGAGTACAACTCACCAGTTTATTTTTTTAATTAATTTTTTTTTTTCTATTTACACTCTAGGTAGTGTTGTCACATAATCCTTTTTCTAGATATGAGAATCAACAGGCTTTATTGCAGTGGCTCAAACTCATTTTTTTTTTTTTTATACAATAATGAACCAGTAATCTAATCGTTTTTTTTCCTCAAAGTTTATTTGTGGTCCACCATAACTCACATTCTTTCCTTTTTAAGTATTACCGATCCCCATTGTAAATGAAATGTGGTCATTTTGAACATGCACTCCTTTATTAACTCTTTCTTAAGAAATTTAAGATTGTGTCTGGTTCACACCAATGGAGGCCTGGAGAATAATGTCATTTTTATTTTAAGAGAGGAATCACCAACAGTACGAAAAGTATCTACTAATTATTAATGCGAGGGATGGGTGAGAGAGGGGGATACTAAGGAGGTGTCTTTTGTATTCCCTCTGTCGGGGTGAATCGCATCCTAGCCACTGAAATAGTAACGATTCTCGGCGTCGGGTCACGTCGCTAGCCTCACCTCAAGGCCCGTTTTGCCTCAACCCGGTTTGCGTACGGGTGCTGTTAGCTCCGGCCTGTTAGAAAATCTGGTGTCTGTTCTCCTTAACCTGTCCTCGCCTTTGAAACGTGACTAGTCCTCGGAGTGTCCACTCCACCTACGCGGGGGAGAACAGAGTAATGGGAGAGACCAAGAAGATCCGTACAGGACCTCCAAAAGGTATTTCTGACTAAGGACACTCTCCCACTAATTATTGATAGAGCACATTATCTCCTAATTTGTAAAATTATGGGATGGTCCACTTTTGCACAAGGCCATCCATCTGCTGGTATGCAGTATGATATAGCAAAGCATGAAATAAAAAAGGAACTGTCGGCCTGCAACACAAAAAGGATGTAGTGTAGGCACACATGAAGGGAATAGATCATTCCTCGAGCTTACACTCGATGGCAACAGGAATCACCCATGTAGTCCATAGCCAACCACGATAGCCCCGGCTTTGGTCTGCATGTCAAGCACCCTGCCATCTGAACTACAGGGACAGTGGTAAAACATAAATTTAAGAGAGATAAACTAAAATTAAAAAGTTCCCTTTATACTCACTTTAATTTCTTTTAATTTTTCTTTTAACTACCTGAAGGATGTAGTGTAGGCACACATGAAGGGAATAGATCATTCCTCGAGCTTACACTCGATGGCAACAGGAATCACCCA
>JBCIKM010148082.1:0-13590 GCA_039654465.1 Melibe viridis | reverse complement strand
TCTCTCTCTCTCTCTCTCTCTCTCTCTCTCTCTCTCTCTCTCTCTCTCTCTCTCTCTCTCTCTCACACACACACACCAGACATACACACACCAGACATCCACACACACCACACACACATACACAAATGCTCATCTGCTTGAACTATTCTCAACTCTCTGTTCAGGAAGTTTATGAAAAGTTCCTTTGCTTGGTCAAGAAACAAAGTCAATCTGGCTCATCAATAAGTAATGGACTCTGTACTAACAAAACTATTTATTTGTATTATTTGTTTAATTTTAAAACCTCTTTCCTCCACAGGAATGCTCTGAATATTGTCAAAGACGACTTGATAGCTAAAGTGGATGAACTTTCAAAGTAAGTCTGCTTTGATTCCATAGCTCTGACTGATCATTCTCTTGGTAGCTCTTTCACTATTCAGTTTGTCACTTGTGTTTAAATGGTCAACTTAGAAATTTCCTTGGTTTTATGCAAATGAAGCTATCTTTTTATATTGATTGTTAAAAGGGAGACGGATAGGGTTGTTTGACTGGTAGGGGGTGTCTTTGGTTAGGGTTTAGGAAGGAGAGAGGAATCTATTATTTAGAAGACATGCTCCTAACACTCAAGATTATATCTTAATCACGTTTGACAAGTTCTGAAAACAGGTTCAAAATGTATAAATATTTTGGTCACTCTGTCCCATTCAGTGAGCAAGAGATTTTGAGAGAAGAGATAACATCCTTGCAGGCAGTCAGGGGACGGCTACAGCTTCGAATCGTCCAGCTGGAAGAGGAGGTGAAGAAAATGAAAGAGGAAAATGAGAAGAAAGACAAAGAAAACCAGGAGAAAACAGAGGATGAGGTACATACGAGATTTTGTCCTTTTTGTTGTCACAAAATTCTAAAGGTAACATCATGCTTCACCCAAACAGACCAGGGAAGTCCTACAACATATGGTATCATTGCCATGTATTGGGAAATTCAATGGCAGACTGTTTCCAGAAATGAAAATGTCACAAGACTTAAGAATTCAAAGAAATTTTAATTTGTCATGTTTTTGTAGGTAAGACATGGTCTGAAATGCTGCCTTGTTTGGGCATTGTTAGAGGTTAAACAGACGTCACACAGTTTGGACAATAGTCCTCATGCTTTTGTCAGATTAAAGTCTTTTCATATGATGACGATGGGGGTTGTTTTTTTCTTATGTTTACTTTGTTTTATTTTGGGGGGTTGTTTTTTGTTTTGGGTTGGGTATTTGGGGTTGTTTTTTTAGGGGGAATTGGGAGATTTTTTTTGCATAGGGACTCTTTCTTATTTCAAAAGGTCTTTTCTTACATTTCAATGTGACATCAAGCAAAAGACTTCCTTGCAATTACAAAATCCCCCTTCTTGCTTGTGCTTGAACACAGAGTGATGTGCCCATGGCCCAGCGCAAGCGCTTCACCCGCGTGGAGATGGCCCGTGTGCTAATGGAGCGCAACCAGTACAAGGAGCGACTGATGGAGCTGCAGGAGGCTGTGCGGTGGACCGAGATGATCCGTGCCTCACGGGAACACCCAGGGGAACTGCAGCCCAAGAAGAAATCCTCCGTCTGGAACTTGTAAGTACACCACGTTATCAAATAATATATATATAGACTGGGAACAGTCATTTAATATACTTGTGTGTATTGTATGTGATGAGCATGTCGTGTGTCAATGTTTTATTTAGTTTTTTTGTTTTGTTTTTTTTTCAATGGCTTTTCATCGTAAGGTTGTTTTTTTTTATCTATAGATTTAACTGCTGGTTTTATTTTTAAGAGTTTTGATTTTGTTGGTGTTTTTTTGTTAACTTCTTTTCAAAAGAAAAAAAAATATGCGAAAGAGTTTGTCCCATGTGTCTTCTCTTGCTAAGATTTGTCTTCCTTTGCAGGGTGAAGAAATCCTCTGTTTATTATGCAGCGTTCTTTTTATTCTCTGTTCATTCAAGACTACTCATTCTATGGTGGTAGTCTTAAATTTTGTCTCTCCTCAAGAAATAATCTCAAAAAGTAGAACAATCTAAAAGTAGATACAGATAATTGCCTCATGAAAAGATTATAAGATAATTATGGAATTAATTCTGCTTTTAGTTAAAAAATATGAGAGAACAGAAACACTACTACGTTTATCTTATATGGTATTTGATTTTTTTTGTTAGGGGTTAGTTGTTTTTGTTATTTTGTCGTTGTTGTTGTTGTTGGGGAGGTGGGGTTTGTTGGGTTGGTTTTTTTTTATTTGGTGTGTGTGTGAGGAGGGGGGGTCAAGATGGTGTGAAAAGTTATTTTTATTTTGCAGTTTTTTGTTTTTTTAATAATAAACAATGATACCCAGTGAAGCGACATGGCTAAAGCCTGAATGAATGCATGATTGAAATATTCCTTCGTCAATATTGATTATCATGTTTAGCATTGAATGTCAATATTTTATCTTTGTGACGTTTGCCTCAAGTTTCAGTGAGCTTGTCGCTCCTACTGGCCTGACTTCAAGCACCAGTACCACCACCACCACCACCACCACCACCACCACCACCACCTCCACCCCTACCAAACAGATTCCCGTTCGACATCAAAACATCCTTCAAGCTGTTTTAAACTCCACCCACATTCCCTCCTCACCCTCATCCATTTCATCTCTGTCCGAGCCAATTCCACCATCCTGCATAGCTTCTCTCATCCCCTCCCCATCCTCACTTAACGGCCGGAACACATTAGCGAAAGTAACTTTAGTACCTCAGCAAAACAATTCAGCCGCCCTCATTCCCGATAAAGATGGTGTTTGTCCCGTCCCAATCGTCTTACATCAGCTTCCTACGTTTACGTTGCCCGAGACCCCCTCAGGGGCCCCTGCCCCTAAACTAAGCCCCAGCATGTTCCAGTCTTTCCCATCAACTGCCCCAACCCGTACAACATCTAGCCTGCCGGGCATCCATACCAAAGTTGAACCTGACCATGAGGTCAAGCATTTATAGCATAGTATTACCTACATCGGAGATGTGTTCCTGTTGATGACACAGGAAGAATTATTTATAAACAGGGTTATCAGCTCTAGTCAGTTTATGTACGAGAGACCTTTATACCTATTTATGACAGGTGTCTGGGGGAGAGTGCTTGAAAGATTTGCATGGACAGTTGCTGTTTCTAGCTAATGTTTCATTTAGAGTACGAGTCTGAAATCTATTGGATGTTTGGGATTTTTTTTTTTCTTCTAAGGATTGTGGCAAGTTTTTGTGCCAATAGGAAAGTCCTCCTGATCCTGCAGTTTGCCACATATTACTTAATTTTCACTTTGGGGAATCTTTGTTGATGTCTCTTTGTATTTCATACATAATCTGAGCCTTGTTTCTCTTAGAATTCCCTTTTTTCCAGGTTGTTAAAAAATAATAATACTTCTATCTTATGTTTCCCTGAGTTTTCAGGTCAGGGTGATTGTTTTTAAGCTGGGTTTTTATTTTCCCCCTGATGTAGCATTTTAAATTGTGAAAAATGTTTGTTTCAAAATAGCCTTTGCATAGATGACATTTCAACCCTGAATCCGTATCCCTGTATGGCACAGTTTTTTAATGGGCGCTGGATAATCGGAATACCCAGGTGTCTCTTTATCAAGTCTGAGTCTGTCTTATAGACATGGTAATGGGGAAGGTGTCTTGAACCTCTTCGCAGTGGATAGTTAATTTGGTTGTTGCTCTACTGTGTTGTGGTTGTCCCAGGTAAAATCATTCCTGAGA
Source organism: Melibe viridis (assembly GCA_039654465.1). Taxonomy (NCBI): domain Eukaryota; kingdom Metazoa; phylum Mollusca; class Gastropoda; order Nudibranchia; family Dendronotidae; genus Melibe; species Melibe viridis. The sequence goes on along the minus strand of JBCIKM010148082.1, from coordinate 9,867 downwards.
AAGCAGTTTTTATGTCTCTATTCCTAGCAGTAGGATCGGAAAATAGATTGTATGCATAAAACTCAAGTCTCACATGAGGAAAAATATATAAAATAGTGTGGTGAAATTACACCCAAACCAGAGATAGTAAATATAAAAAAATAGTTTATTTTTGTTTCATATATTTTGCTCTTGGTTTCAATTTGTCTATCAGGGTTGTAGTTTAATTTGTTTAATATATTGTGTTTTTGGTTTCAATTTGTCTATCAGGGTTGTGTTTGATTCGTTTGATATATTGTGTTTTTGGTTTCAATTTGTCTATCAGGGCTGTTATTTATATTTGAGGTTTTCCTGTTCAGAAATATATTTTTTTTTCTTGTTAGTTTTTCTCACTAAGATGGCAGCACAATAATAAGGGTATATATGAACAAATGGAGAGTTTTTTATGATGTCAATGTAGTATTTTATGTTCAGTGGGTGCATTGGCATGGCTGGCCCACAAAGTGAATATTACATTCCAATCCTAATGATATTCAGATCTGATGAATTATAATCGTTATGCATCATCAATTATCTTACTTATTGACAAGCTATTTATCTATTAATGTCATCTTGACATCTCCCTTTTTTTCCAGGCAGTTATTCTCTCTTGCTATCATCTGTCTAATTATTCTACACTCGTTTTCTCTGTCATCCCTAACTGGTCCTTTGATGTTCATTTTTGTGGGAAATGTTAAAGCAAAAGTTCTATGGACAATCCATCTTTTTATCCAGGTTGAGTGTGGCACAGTTTGTCTGTATCTTTGCATCACCACCGGTCATAAGAGAATGTGTTGAGATGGCACAATGTGTTGACAAAGTGTTGTGAATTTTTCTGTTTGACTTGACTTATTATTTTTACTGACCAGACTGTCTCATTCATCATCGTGAATTTTGGCGCCAAACTGCATCTCTACTCTCTCGAGTTCATTCTTGTTCCTTGTTTTGTAAATGCAGTGATGGTATTTTATCCCAGTTTATCATCTTTTTTTTATTATGGTTTGGTTTACTGTGATAGTTTTATAATTTAATCAGTTGTTGTTTTTTTTCCCCTTTAAATAGTTTGCCATTTTATGTCTTCTGTCTTTTTTATTTTGTTGCCAAAGGTTAAAATAATTTTTACATAGTTTTTTTGTCCATTGATAGGGAGAACTTGTTTTGATTGGTTTCTAAGTGTGGCAACATGATGCAGTGTAAATATAAGTGGTTCAATGTCACGAATAACTTCATGGATTTTGTGATTTTGGTTTTGAAAAGTTTTTTAGGATGGTTTCTGCCTTTTTAAAGTCCTGTTTTCTTCATTTGGGAACTGCAAAATGTGTGGGATAATAGATCTTATGGAGTTTTCTGAGGGGGCAGATAACCTCTTGATTGTCTGCCTTTTTCAAGAACTTGTTTTGGATATCTGCCCCGTATTTTTTATTCTGATGTGTCAACTTCTGAGTTTTAGTCTCTTTGACCTCTGTACTTACTTAATTTGCTTTTATTTTCTGCTCATTCAGTTTTTTTCCCCCCTTTTTGGTAGAGAAGAGGATAATTTACATTGAGTTCCTGTTTTTCTTTTTTAATACTGTTTTCCTCTTGCATTGTACTGCCCTCATGATTTCACACAGTAGGCCAAGGAAAATGTCTGATTTTACGCTGAGTCAACTTAATGCTTAGTCAAGTTGTGCCATGGAATGTCACTTAATTTCAATATTGTATTTTTTTTTTTTTTTCCCTACTTGCCCTCACTGATTCTTTCATCATCGTCAAACTTGTGTTATTTAAAAATACAACTAGAAATAAGACAAACTGTTTGTACTGTACTTCTTGAACTTGAATCAAAAAAATTTTAGTAGGGTCAAAATTGCTCAAACTTGTACAGGAATGAAAAAAAAAAAAAATTTATATTTTATATAGTCAGATTTCTTAGTCACGCTCTATATTATGCCATCTCAGTTTAAAGTTTAAATTTTTAGGTGAATCATCTCTTCTTCACAAGTTCAGTCAAAGAAATCTTTGAATGATACTGATTTTATCAAGAAATAAGTGCAGGAACAATTGACTGCAAACAAGCCTAGCTGCTAGTTACAAAATATCCTATCTGGATCTACTTTCTCTCTTCAATCCTCTACTTAAGCTGTTTGATTACAAAATGTGAATTAATTCCCCTTCTCACACTATTTTCCTAAATAAAATGCTTACAGGCTTTCAGCTCATATGATCTAATAGAAGCATATCTCATTTCTGACTTGCAAACAACTATAACTTTAAACACAGTCTTAATAGCTGAATGAAGGATTTTTGGTTCTTGTTTCCAAGGCTTACGTTTATTGAACTCTTGTTTATCTATTTTTCGTTGACTTAGAATATTATTTTATTTCTCTAAGCAAAAAGCATGTGATGCTCAGTTGTATGAAATAATCATTATTTACTGGCTTCTCTTCTTTTCACTTAGAGTTGGCATTGACAAACCAATATTATGATTACTTTGTCTATGGAGCTTGATGTTAAATCAAGGGGGATCACCCAGGCACAAAAGGCTCTTCTCAGCAATTCATCTATGGGTTGTTGTTCATTTTGAACAAGTTTCCTCAGATTTCTAGACTGATAAGTTCCATGAAAATTTTTAGTCTCCTGGGTGTTATTTATCTTCATATCGGATCTTTTGTTAATGACTTAAAAATTTTTCATACACTTCAGTCCTTTTTATGCCTTTAGGCACCCTGAGCCGTTCAACAATAAAAGAGAGAAGTGAATTCATTCAGGAGACTCAGGGGAGATTACTGTCTTGCATGCAAGCTTTTATGATCATCCGAACCGCAGATTGATGGCAGAATGTTGCAATTTTCTTTCTTACCACCCTTTGATCATCCGTTATTTTTGTCTTGATTTTTTTTCCCCCTTTGTCTCCAAGGTGGATTTTTATTCATTTGGACACGGTCCACTACGTCTACGGAACCTAAGGATGTATGTCAATCTGATTGTCAATAATGGACCCAAAGGGCCAAGTGTTAGGGATAAATTTTGGATATAACAAGTGCTCATGACATTTTAAGTTCTTACCATCCTTTCAAAAGTTGGTGAGGATTTAGGGCGTTGACTTCACTACAAATAGAGTTTGTAAAATACTTAACAATAAAAAAAAAGACTTTTAACTTCAATTCAAGCAAAACAGGTCCAGTGCGATTTGATTGGTCAAAGCCATTTTGTTCCTGTGGTGATCCCTCTTGATAGGCTGCATGTGTACATAAATGCATTCAAATGGGCTGTGAATTCCTGGATCTCTAAAATCACTTAGGAATTAGTTCCTATATTTTTTTTTCCTCATATATCTAAATGTCTTTGCTGAGTGGCCTAGATGTGAAAGCTACCTGAAAGTAATGTGAATTGAAGAATGAAAGTAAAAGAGCCTGTCCATGAAATAAATTATGATTAACAATCTTGAACCAATTTTGTTGTCAGTTTTTTTATTCCAATTAAAAAAATAAAAGAAGTCCTTGCTCAGACTCCATTTTAATTGTTGGAAAAAGTTTTTAACCAGTACCATGTTAGCTAAGAGGGGATTTTTATTGGAACAAAATGGCTTTGAACATTCTGTGCAATTTTTGAATTTTTTTTTATTATTCTTGAAACTTTGAAGACTCACCTGCATGGAGATCACGCCTATGCTGAAGCGATTTTCTGCTTTGCTCAGTTGTAGGCTTGTCATCTTTTTAAGTTGAACTATACGATTGAAGCCTGAAATAGAAAGCATTACTTACTTGCTTAGCATAGGTCATCTACAAGAATCCCCCATCTATGCCTCCTCTGAGCTGTGACCTCCAGCTGGCTCCAGGAGTAGCCTTGTCGGGCCACACCTGCCAAATAGAGAGCATTACCTTATTTTAAAGGTGCTTTTCAAAGCACTGGGACTGTGACTAGATGAAGGGTCCAAATAATCCTCCATTTGTTTGTCTAATCAATTGCAGCTGAAGCACTGTTTCTTTGAAAAGGGTGATTATGCTGCATTTAAATTTGGATGGGCACCTTTCAGATTCTGACCTGAGGCTTGGCTTTTCATTTGGGTCTCTGGCCACATGGCAACCTACAGGAGGTGTGGACGATAATGAACAGAAACCTCCCCTTGGAAATGGCCTGAAATGTTGAAGAATAAGGTTGAATTAAAAGCTTTCATTTTCTGCAGCCATGCAGCAAAGGAAGCGAATACTTTGAATTATTTTTTTAGAAAAACATCTACCAAAAAAAAAGGCAATAGTTTTGAACACCTGTTTTTGAAGCTGTTTCACATTTGTCACATTCTGACAATACCATTATCATCTTGAGGGCATTTTCCCCAGGCTCTATTATTGTAACATACTGGCAGCAATCAATTATACCACTTAGGTGTTTGGTTGTTGTAATGCCTTCATTCAGCAATCAACTTTTTCCGGTTTTGTGACTTTTTGGAAGAAAAGTTTCCCCTCGCCCATGCAACATCAGTCAAATGTAGGAGAGGAGGAGAACTCTTAAGACGTCCATATGGCCATCACATGTTATTCTGATTTGTGACAAGTGAAGCTGACAATTGACAATATGGGTACTGTACACTCTTTATTGGGCATCACCAACTGACATAGTTTGATTGGCAGTCGAAATGAAAGCCAAACCCTCCCACTATTATGACTGGCCTCTGGTCTGTGCAGATTGATTGCCCAGCACACTAGAAATATGCATTCTATTTATCCTCACAGTTAGACAAAGTGGGGCAAGTTAAATTACTTTTTCAATCCCCAGAAAAATTAACGCTGTTTGGAAAGGAAGGAAAGCCTTTATATGAAAGAGGAGTTTTTATGTACAATAGGCTGCTCAGTTCAAAAGCAAGATGCACAATCCACACAAGAAGGAAATGTTTTTAATAAAACACAAAATACTAACTGATTACAAAAACACTCCGTAATTTCAAGTAAATTTTTAATGGTAAACATTAACACATCATATCAGCAACCACTATTCCATCTATTCACAAGTTTTATTTCTTATTACCATAAAGGAGTGAAGGAGATGGTGTTAACTTTGTGTGTGCTGGAATTTAAAAAATATTGATTAACCATTGGAAAGTGTCCTATCACATTGTTGTGTGAGAACCAGAAGTGCTTAAGACAAAAAGTTTGTTTAAAAAAAAATTTTTAAAAATTGGACAACGAGAAAAAATAGACCCTAGCGGAAAAGGAAAAAGCCTATAACTTTTGAACTATTTAATATCCATAATAAACAAATCAACTCTGAAGTGATGTATTGATTTTATTGAGCAAAGATGTGTGGTGACCAGAGATAGAGACATTCAGGCTATCCTTCTGTCCTGCCAAACTAGGCTCTTGACAATTCCCAAATGCACACTGAACAACACCATGAACAAATCTGCCATCAGTGGAATGGAAAATTCTACCCAACCCTCAGCGGTTGGGGGGGGGGGGGGGGGGCTGAGGGTTGGCAGTTACACTTAATAAGAAAAATACAGTTGTTGATTTGTGGGATTGTAGCCAACTGTGTTGTGAGGGAGTTATAGTTGAGTGGCAAACCATTGACTTATGAAGTACTGAGGAATGGGTTTGACGTCGCTTACATTGAAATTGAAGGCTACTAATGATACTCTTATTTCATTGTAAGTGGCATCACACACGCTCGCCCGTCGTTTGTTTGTTCCTCAACTATAGCTCTCTATTATGAGTTTGACTTTAGGTGTAGCAGGTTGCCAAGTTGTCAGTTTTGCTGATCAAGCAGTCCAACTAGAAGCAACTTTGAACTGGTGCAATATAGAGATTGGTGACCATCTTTGTACGGTCTGAGGATTGGTAACCAGACTGCTTTGGGTGTGTTAAACAGATTAAATGACCTACAGGGGTCATCAGATGTGCTGCCTCTGGTTTTGTAGTTGAGATAAAGAGGCCCTTTCAGTCCAGTTTCTTTACTTACACCCTGTTTTAGATTATCAACAGCCTGACGTGTGCCCTTGGGTGAGGCTGTAAACCACACCCACCTAACCCAAGAGCTGGACGCAAACCTCATGTTGTAGGTCTCTCAAAGTCACCCATTTACCAACTTCAAAAATCATCCAAAGTTTTTGAAGGAATAACAGTGACCCCTTTTTTTGAAGTGAGGCAACTATGACCCCTTACCCTTTTCATGCTGTTAAAATGTAATCATCCAATTTTTATACTTATTCTTCAAGATTACATTATACAGCCTTTAGTCAACACTTTCACACTCTACATATTCATAACATAAAATGTTCTGCTCTTTTGACAAGGGTTGGAAAAGGTGCAAGGAACAAACAGTACATGCATAGACAAAGAATGAAGAGTAGTTTTTGTTTTTTAAAGGGACAAAGATTTGGATGTCTAATCTGATTGCCACTGGATTTTTTCAAGACTTATGTCTTTTTCCAAGTGCAGGGGCCAATATACTTCCTTACTCCAAAACTGGTTTTCCAAGAGATCATACATACAGTTTCTCTGAGAGATTTTAGCGCTGTATTTTACCTTCCTTTAGATAATCCTCTAACATAAGTATTCATCTCCACTAAAAATCAAATAATAATAATATTTGCTTATGAACTGATCCGTTGTGTGTATGTTATTTACCAGAGGCCTGTTTAATTCACATGATTAGAAGAGTGTCTTTACCATAGCTTACTAGCAACTTTCGGATCTCATAATGCAGAATGGATAATCATCCGCTCATTCAAACTGGAAGTCTAATTTGTTGCTTATAGAGTATTAACAGCTATGATTTTGCAATCTCTCTCTCTCTCTCTCTCTCTCTCTCTCTCTCTCTCTCTCTCTCTCTCTCTCTCTCTCTCTCTCTCTCTCTCATGACTAAAAGATGGTTGGAACTGGTTCCTGTTTAATACAGGTTTTGGCAGTAAATGGAATTCAGACAGCTTCTTAGATTTTTGACGTTTGACTCTCTAGATTAAAAAAACAAAATATAACCCAGAATAACTTCTCCGAAATTGTGTAGCCATTCTAACTGATTTTTATTTTCATACTCTAAGTCTTAGTGAAACTTATGTGGTGAATTAAATTACATAGCATAATTCACAGGGCAACAAAATTGTTTTTTAAACACAGGAGTTAGGTGGGGAGGAAAGATAACTTTCTGCTTTTGTTGATCCTTTTTATTCTAAACCACAAAGGTCAGTCAAAAGTTGTAAGTTTTGGCACAAAGCTTGTCTTTAAAAAACTCATATCAGTATTTTTTTAATTTTTTTTAATCACACTTCTGAGCAAAAGCTTGACAGATGGGTGATGGTAGAATAAGCACATCCGAAAAATTGAAGAGCACTTTCAGAACTTTGTCTCTCAGGCTTTGCTCTTGCAATAGACTTATAAAGAGTCTATTCTAATTTTAGGCTGTGTTAATGCGTGCACCTGCTCTGCCTCTGGGATAAAAAATATTTCAATTCACAGAAAGGTTTTTTCTTTCTCTGCAGTCATCATGGGACCTTTTTTTTTTTCATATCTTTTCAACTCAGCAGGTGCCTAACCCACAATATTGTACTCTGACTCATGATTACCCACATAAAGACTCTACTACTCACCCATCTAAAATCTGTGGTACTAAAAACTTTGAATGTCCCCTCAATTATTTTCGTATTTATCCTTTGTCTCCAGATTTCATGACTCGTGAGTTGTTTTCCTGTTTTCCTCACTTTGCCTCTTTCCTAAAACCTTGCTTTTCATTTAGCTCCTCTGAGAGGGGGATTGTTTTGGGGTTTTTTGTTACTCTCATAACAGGTGCACCTTTTCCTAGAGGTTTTCTCGTCGGTTGCTGGAAACTTGTATTACAATTGCAAGAAAAGTATCATAATCCCATAATGATGATATAATCTTCCAGTCTGCAGTGGCATAAGCAATAGTTTGTATTTACTAAGAAAATAATGGGGACAAGCTTAGCTCCTAATATAATTACATTTTTCCTTAATAGTAGATTATAATTATATTTGGTTCTTTGGATAAATCAACCCGAAGTCACTGGTAGTGGTAAGTAGTAGTAGTAGACAAAGCTAGGCACTTTGAGAAGCAATTCTTTCAAGTCTCTTCTTTCTGCGTGAAGTGAGTTTAAAAATTGTCATTGCTTTAGCTAAAGCCAGAATGTCATGAAATTTTAAAAACCACAGCAGCCAGCTTCCTTGAAGGAGCGCTGAGAGTTCATTACTCACTTGGATACTACACCTTCAAGCCTTTTTTTTCCTGTAGTAGAAACTTAGTTTACATCTGTTCTGTGTCTATAACTTGCCGCTCTTGTAATGCGCCCAGAGCCTTCTGTCTGGAGGAGGGTGCCTGCGTGTAAGAAATGTAAATTATCATTATTCTTATCTGCCAGGGGTGGGAGAGCAAATAATGAATATTTAAGTGAACAGGACAAACACAAGCAAAGAATGAAGAGAACGAGATGTGTTGCTTTTGTTCACAAATATTATTTGTATTAATTCATACAAAACCCATTTACTACCCATTTCCTCCTTCTGTTGTGTTTTTATTTTTTACCAAGAGACCCAGACTTCAGTAATATGATAATAACAATGATGTCATGATGATGATGAAGATGATAATGAGAAAGATTATCATAGAAATAATGATAAAAAAATATTGATAATTAAAGCTATACAGTGGAATCTGGATAAAGTCAACACCTCCGGATGTAAAGATGCATTTTTTGTTTTGTTTTGTTGGGTTTTTTTTTTTTTTGGGGGGGGGGGTGGTTGTTGTTTTTTGTGGGTTATTTTGATTGTTATAAAAAGAGGGCAAAGGCTATGACTAAACCAGCAGCATAAAGAGAAAATCGTCTCCTCACTGAGCCAATACATCGGGTGAGAAGGGATGAGCAGTCCCAGTGGTAGTGACCTGCTAATGGATGATTTAAGGATAATATTTTAGTTATTGTACACGTGTGATGCTAAGGTAGAGAAGGTTGTAGGGTCGGGTTGGCACTTTGCGCAGACAGTATCCAGCGCATTGTGTTGCTGATGGAGAGGCAGAACGTGCTTGCGTTACTGATCTTTTATCACCCCATTCTGTCTCATAGTGTTGACTTCAAGCGAGTTTCACGCCTGTCGACTTCATCAGAAACTAAAAGACAAAGATAAAAAGGGAAAAAACGGGACCGTTGCCATGTGGTGACTTTATCCAGATTTTACTGTAATGATAATGAGTGATGATCGTGGGATGAAGTTTTAAAAGAAGAGAATTTTGGGTTGTGAAAATTATTAGCTTCAGACACAGTAACGCCTTTTGATGCTGCCACCTGCTGAACTTTTTTTTTAACTTACACTCACACCACTTGCTTTTCTTTGGTATAGATATAAAGATTTGATTCTGTAATGAAACTGACAGATTATTTCTGTATTTAAACCATTTTCACTTAACTGCAACTTTTTCTTCGTTCTTCAGCTGGCTACATCAATGACACACTGCATTTAGAAGTGCAAAGATTTGAAAAGACTTACGTCATAAACTAAATTTTCTGCAATATACTGAAGATAAAATCTGATTCCTTCCTTGTGGACTTAAGGGGGTGGGGGTGGGGAAGAAAAAGGTCTTCTCCACGGGTGTGAATGAAGTAAGGATACGTATTCCAATCCAGTTCTACATTATTGTATAATGTCTAAGGCAAAGGGATCTTCAATAAGTCTTTAAGTCTCTAAGTCGCTTATATCTTTAATAGGAAAGCACGACAAGGATGGTGTTTTCTTATAATATTTTTAATTGTCCATCCATTTGTTTGCCAATTTCAGTGCAAGGTTTATATTGATGGAATTGAAAATACTGAGTTGTGATAACATTTCTCTATGTTTAAGAATTTACTGCCCCCTCAACCCTAGCC
>JBCIKM010147750.1:2957-13601 GCA_039654465.1 Melibe viridis | reverse complement strand
TACTTTCCTCTGGGCTCCTCTATGACCCTCGTGTGTCGTGGGGCCCTAAAACCTCCAATAAACAAACAAACAATTTTATTCAATTAGAATTTAATATGCTTTTATAACAATATGTTTCCTTTATACTTGTGAAGTTTAATGGAACATTGTTTATGAAAAGGTATTTAGTTAGTGTTTATCAAAGTTCAGGTGTGTTGAGTCAATACCACAATTTCAGTATCGGTAAATTGTCCTTTAAAGAAACCTCAATCAAGGAAACAAGCTGGGAGTAGGGGGATAATCCAGTTTTTTTAAGCAACACCTTTGAAAACTATTCAAGATTTGTTTCTTGAATAATAAATGGGGAAAGCAAACCCCTTTTGGGCAGTAACATCATTATTATCATCATGTAGGAAGTCAGATTGACACATATTGAAGAAAATAAACAGAAAATAGTGTAGGCACAGTGCCGATGTGAGTCAAAGCCAAAGAAAGAAAGGAAAAAGCAGAAAGTCGTCAGAGGAGGGAATCGACCTCAGGACCTGCCTCGTCACTGATTCGCCTGGCCATTGCCAGGACAACTTTTAAAATTTAAGATCCTTACTTACCAGTTATCTTTTTTGATATAGCTGTAACGAGAAAATCTTTATTTATTGCTTTATAATACTTTTTACTGCAGACAAATCTTTTCACTTATATGTTTCAAATTTCAAAATCGATTCTGCAATATTAAGAAGAAATGTAAGAAATGAATGAATGAGTTAATTAATTAGCCTTCTGCATCCAAGTCATCCAACAAGGACACCTCGGCAGCTTTAATTATCTCAGCCACGAGCTCCCTCCACTTGTCCCTGTCCTGGGTCAGTTCTGAGAGCCGCTTGAGGTCGTCTGCTGATCCTAGTTGGAGGCTTTTGCCTGAAGAAAAGCTCTAACTTTTTATTTCTGCTTGCATCTCATTATTTTCAATTTCCTGTTCCATGTACTTCTTTCAAATCAGGTCTACTCTGCTGTGATGCGATGGGTTGAGTATGACCCTGACAGGAAAAAGAAAGATGCTGTGAGAATTATGGAACATGTTCGTCTGCCTTTGGTTGAGTGGGATTTTCTTATCAAGGAAGTTAGTAAGGACAAACTCTTTGTTACAAATGAAGAGTGCAGAAATTACCTTCAGGTATGGATGTCTTTGAAAACAAGCTATAGTCCATTCACAAATAAATGGTTTGTGGTTTGTTTTTGTTTTTCATTTTTTCAGCTGTTATTTGATGAAAAGTTATTAAACTTTATGTGCAGCCCTTAATCAATTTGTCTTAACTGAAATATGAATTTTGAGTTTGAGAAAGGTCTGCTTAAATTTCTATAGAAAATAAATTTGAAAGTCATCTTATTCAAGGAGTTGTTTTACAGTATTTTATGGTAAACATATTATGGTCTGCAATCCTTGTTACTGTGAGCACGAACCTCTTCAGAAATAAAAAATATTTTGTTGTTGATACATAATGTAATTTAAAGACTGTGTGGAGACTTTCTTGTATTGAAAGTTTTAACTTTTAAATGATTTTTCAGAAACTGTGATTGTTTTTTTATTATTATTATTTTATTTACTCAGCAAGCCAGAGCTTTTCAAGCCAGCTCATTCCATCCAGACCTGATCAACTTTGCCTTCAATGAAGCTGTCCTCCGATCAAATCCACGTACTTCCTTCTCATCAAGAGATGTCTTGTATTCCATAGGTTAGACATTTGCCCACGCTTGTCTCTGGACTTGTTTTTTTATTGATTCTTTCTTCGTATATAGTAGAGCAGTTGACATGTATTTAAGCTTTGAAATGAACTTATTGTAATGTTCCCTACAAGAATAGAAATATCACTGGAACCAATAAGGAGAATCTCCAACTAAACGGATCACAACCCCGAAACCACAAACACACACATGCAGACATATGAATCGATGAAATTATAGCCAACCTTGTGTCTACTTTCAATAAACAAAATCATGAAGTATGATTTGGCATAATAGCAGATAAGCAAAATTTCACAAATACGTCATGTTTACTTGTTTGCACATTGCACAGGTGGCTGAGCATATACAAGGACATATGGAACCACACACAATGAAAATTTTGTTCATTAATGTTGTGAGGAAATGGTAATCAACAAATGGAAAGAAACGGCAGCCAAAGAATTTATACAGTCTTTTGGCTACATTTAATTATATTTCATTTCTGTATCAGAGAGCAATGAAAATACAGAGAATGAGTAAAAATTAATAATTACACTGTATAGAAAGCTGGATACATACTTTGCAAAGAAGACAAAAAAAAAAAAATTCGTCTGTTTTTTTTCTTTGTATTTACTCAGGTGGGGAGAGCGCAAATCGAGAAATCCTCTCTTCCTTCGAAAGTTTCAACCCACTCACCGAGCAAGCAACGCAACTTCCTCACCTTCCTGAAGCAAAACGAAGTCTGGGAGTGGTTATGATGGATAATGTCATCTATGCAATGGGGGGAGCCACTCGGTATCAAAGCAGTAAATCTGTTCATGCTTATGACTTTGAGAAACAGCAATGGAAAAGTCGAGGACAACTATGTGTATCTCGCAGTAGCATAGTAGCTGTGGTTATAAATGGCAGTATCTATGCACTGGGAGGACATGGTGACAATGGGGTTTTGAGCTCTGTTGAGAAATATGATGAAGAGCTGAACTCATGGTCTCTAGTCTCAGGTAAAGTCTGCTTATCTAAAATCTTACCCCATTCTTTTGCCTTTTTTATGTTCAGTTTCTCTTTCAGGCTTACTCTAATTAAATGGTTTGAATAAAATGCAGTTTATTACACAGTAAGTAATTTTATAATTATTTTAAATCTTTGTCCTTGATCGATCATGTTTGAAATACCTTTCATAAAATCTATCGAGATATAATTCTTGCAATTGGTCGTCTAAAGGAGTTTGACATTACTGAAAGTTTTTTTAAAATGTTTGTTTGTTTATTAAATTGTCAGAAATGTTGGAGCCCAGGAGCATGGCTGCTGCAGCTGTGTTAGGCCACAACTTGTATTTGTGTGGTGGCTACAATGGACAAGACGATCTGAAGTCGTGCCACTTGTGGAATGATAAGGTACCTGATCTGCCTGGATAATGGACGAGTATTGGACGTTCAGTAGCCATGTGTCACTATTTATTCGCATAGTCTTGGCTACAAGTTTTTAAAGAAGAAGATAAGACTCTTTATTTAACCTGCCTTACTTAAATGTATTGACTAACATTACACCATAAAGTCAAGAAATTAATTTGTCATAGACACTGTTCTTCAGCACTGATCATCTTTTTTGGAACCCCAATGTCTGCTTTTTTTTTTCATGTGAGTTGTAAGCTGTTTTTCATACCTGAAAGGTTAATTTCTAGTACTAAATTGATGTTGAAATTTCAAGTTTTCGACCAGCTCAGAAAATTGTTTAATTTGCAGCACTGAATTTTGCTCTGGGAGTGACAGGTTTGCTACTTTGCCTCATCACAGTTAAGAAATATTGCTTGCTCATTTGAGTTTCAAGGCTCTCCAGACTACTCCAGAGCTTACTTACCAATTTAAATATCATTTGTCAGTTTCATAGTTTTTATCTAGCATCTATTCTTCTGCTTATCTGCTATCTTATGTTTTGGGGGATTTTTTAGAGGAAAGACTAAATAGACCTTTTTTAAAGAGATTTAATAACTTTGACAAAGTATCTGATCACTGTTGCAAAAAACCTTTTATTCAGAATTATTAAGCAGAAATATGACCTTCTTAAATGCCTTACATACTCAAGATTTGTATTGCTTTTTAAGTCTAGATACTTTTGCACTTAGTTTCATGTTAAATGGAAAGGTAATTATAGACTACGCCAACTGCGTCAGTGAAGGGCTTACTTACTAAACCCTCACTGAGTCTTGGGGCGCATAAGACATCTACCAGAGCTCTCCAACTCCATCTTTCAGCTGCTTGGATGCCAATGTTGTTCCATGTGAGCCCTGCCTCATTTAGTTTTCTCTGAATGGTACGCCTCCAGGTTTCTTTGGTCCTGCCACTTCTTCTTCCTCCATCCGCTGTCCAGCAGAGTGCTGTTCAAGTCGAAGTTGCCTCCATTCTGGCAATATGCCCCAGCCAATTCCATCTTCACCCTTTTTATCATTGCTGCTATACCGGTAGTTCCTTTCCTTTCTTTTAGGCTTTCATTAAATGTTTGCTCTAGAATGCTTTCCACTTATTTTAGTAGTTGCCCTCCAACATTCACTGCCATATGAAAAGACTGAGAGGGCATTACTTTTGAATAATTTCAGTTTTGTTCTTGTCTGAAGTTTTAAAGATCTCCAAAAATCTTTTGTCATTACAAATGCTTGATTTGCCTTACAAATTCTGTATTTAATGGCCTCTTCTGAATTTCCATCTGCTGATAATTTTGAACCTAAATAAATGAAGTTTTGGACCTGTTCTGGCGTTTCATTTGCAAATTGAGTGAAAAGAAAAAAAAACCCAAAAAACAAAAGTCCCAGAAAGCTTTGATTGTTTTATTAAATGAACTAAATTGGCAATGAAACAATGAGATCTTTCTGGAGTCTTTTTTAATTCTTTTTCTTTATACTTTAAAGGCAGTTGAAATTTAAGTCATGGACAATGGATTTTTAGTTGATTTTTTTTTTTTCTCCTTCTATATTTTATCAGCAGCTATATTTATTCTGTCACTGAACTATAAGCTCAATTTTTTGTTGTTTCAGACATCTGAATGGTCTGTTTGCAGTGATTTACTAGAAGCTCGATCAATGCACGGAGTTACAGCCCTTGGTGACGTTGTTTATGCAGCTGGTGGGTGCAGTCAAAATCTGTGGTAAGCTGATTTGTCCATTCTTTTACTTTTTTTTATTTGCTGATTGAAATTATGTTTGTTCAATTTTCAAAACTTAGGCATCTTGCTTAATGGTTGTCTTTTTCTACCTGTTTTTTTAATCAAAAATGCTTTGTACATTGCCAATGGTTGCCCAAGACCACAAGTTTTCTAATGTACACAAAACCCTATTTTGAAATCATTCACCTCACAGTTAAAACCCTTCTATAGAAGAAAGAAGAGAAAATTAAAAATGCGAGAATGTTCTTTTTTTTTAAGTTGGGCATACATTTTTTTTATGTTAACTCAGTTGATTCATGAAATGTGATCTCCCTTTTCTTGTTCTTTTCATAGTTTGAGCAGTGTAGAAAGCTACAGTCCTGCTACTGACCAGTGGACAAGTGTACAGCCATTGCTGGGTCCTCGAAGAGGGGTTGGTCTGTCTGTCATAGGGGATGTCCTATACGCCGCAGGGGGGCATGATGGCAAAAGCTTCCAAAGCACAATCATGAAGTTCCATCTAAACACAAGAGATTGGATATGTATAGGAAATCTGATCACTCAGAGAGGCCGGTTTGCTTTTCTATAACTTGTGTGTAATCTAAAGCACTTTTTAAATACCCACCTCGGCAAAATGTTATTTTCTACCAAACGGACCAATTGAATGAGAATTTATAGAATTATTTTATTCTAATGTGCTATCTGATTTCTCTGTGTTTTGTTTAATTTTACTCGCATATCCCTGTTTGATGTTTGTAAGAACAACTGCTTTTAATGTTTTATAAACTGTCTAATCTGTGATTTTGAAAAGTGTTGAAATGATTTACCAATGTCATAAGTCTTAATGAAAAAACTAAAAAAAAAACAAAACCAAAAAACTGTATTGATGGAAGGTCCATGATATCCAAATCACACAGGCGAGAAGTAAGATATCAAAACTGCTTTTCGAAGCAGAAAGATAGAAATGCAAGATTAAAAACTCAACTTACAAACAACATTTATTGTTATTACAATCCTATTTTTTTTAACTCATGTCCTGGGGAGAGGTATCGAAAACGGACTTCATCGTTCTGCAGCAGCACTGGATGGGGGTCAGTTTTTCATCAAAACAGTGCAAGTTGCTCATTTTAACATCAAAATACTCACTTTTAATCATATTTCTTACAAACAAACCTGACATCATTTGAAAGTAAAAAAAAAACGGAGCTCAACAGGATACTATTTTTGTTTAGGTTCATTTTTAGTAACAAACTTGAAGGGAAACTAAACACCAACATATTAAGAAAAAATAAGTTTAAAAGCTTAAAATTAAATTTTGTGGGTCTATTTGTACACCAAACGCTTGAATAATGATACATTTTGACTCTCTGTGTAACAAAAAAGTGTAATTTTTCATTTACAATCAAAGTTTTAGTCCCAATCGGCAGTTACGAAAACGGGTTTTCAACCTGAGATCCCTTTCGATCAAGACTTTAGTTGGCATCATAGTCACGTGACTTCTTTTGTAGAATCATATTGGCTAGACCATCAAAATAAACACAGGTGATGTCAAGAGATGTGTAGTGTGTTAAATTTAGGCGTAAACAAGCTAGCAACCAAGCCCTTCCCCGTACACCAGCTGTAATGTGTATAAATGAGTTGCACATTTAAAGGTTGGTTCGGAACCAGTCATGATACCATTTTCCTGCCACACTAAGGTTAAGTAAGAATAAAAGATCTAACTTTCCTTAAACTAAAATAAAGAAGCTAAAATAGATCGACATCAACTGAAGATTTCAGGTTAAGTTTAAGTCTCTGATTCGATGGCCCCAATAACGAACAAATTGTAAACAAGCTTAATATTAAAGGGAGCAGCAATTGTGTTCTTTTTTTTTATTTAAATAGTCTTTCGAATTTGATCCCCACAATTTCTCCAGTGTTGAATGACTGCTCAACAGGGTGTTACTTGGAAATGGGATACTTGAGTCCTTTCCAAAATGATGTGTTGAAAGGAACTTGTTTCAGCTATGGTATCATTTAGTAATTTTATTCCGCCAAAGATTTACCTTTTTGATTTGGTTTTGGTAGTTGTTGGCTTTTTTTTATATTGTTGTTTTTTGTTTTGTTTTGGTTTCCTTTTTTTTTCCTTCATGTTAATACATGGATTTTTGTATCCTAAACCAAATTATGTCAAAACCTTCGTCATGTCATTTTGATGTTTGCACTTTAAATGATTTAAAATTAAATTCCTTGACAATTAATCAGAAGCAGTCTCATATCTTTATGATGTTGATGAAATTTTTCTCCTTGAATTGGAATTAATTCTTAGGGTTTTTCTTTTTCTATGCTCTTTTAAGAACATTTTTAGATTATTCATAGTTGTTGTTGAATTTGTGGCTGAAGTTGTTTTGTTGTTGTTTTTTTTCATTGTAATCATTTAAGGCATAAAATATTGAGCTTTAAGCTAAGTTTTGGTCATGATTTTGTGCCAAAATTGTTTTATTATTTTTTGTTAAACCTATGTGGATGAATACAAAAGTTGGTATACAGTCGCCTTAGCCTTTAGTACCCACAAAATATTTTTATGTTGAGAAATATCACAGGGATATTGAGGGTAAAATGAAGTGAATTTGCTCACTATAGACAGTTATGAAACTTTCACTTTTCAATATGATTTTAACTGTTGTCATCTATATGTATTCTAGATATACGTGGTGTTTTAAGAGGAGAAAAAAATGATTATACTTATGATATAGTTTGACTGATATTATCATCTTTCATTTGTTATCCATCTCTTTTGGGGTTGTTGTTTCAGCTTTGCATCTTTGTCTTTCTTTTTATGACAATAATTGCAATTGACTCCAAACATGCAGACCCTGTGCCTGCTACTCTCCAAAGTCTTGAACTCTTTCATGATGAATAGAGCTGTTCAAGTAACACTGCTGACAACATAGTTTAGATAGTATTGCTATTGCTGCTTCTTATTTTTCTTTCTGTTTGTTCTTCATTAAGTATTATAACAATAACACCTTTCTCTCTCCCTTCAACACTGTTGGCATTGATGTAGCTACGAGGATTTATGACATGATAAACATACGTGGTGTATTAAGTTACAATAATGTTACAAATATTGCTCTAGATCTTTTTTTTTTATATACATACTGTAAGTCGACCCCTTAGCTTCTCTAACTGCATACCACTTCAACTTGAATTGCAAACAATGTTTTTTCAGAACATGCCTTCATGCACTCTTGGCCTTTGGTTTGGAACTCTCTTTCTTGCCAAACAAGAAACTGTAAAACTGTATCATCCTTTAAAATGTCTTTAAAAGCAGCACATTGTCGATCTGGGTTTAATGAATACAAATGACAATGTCACATATCTTGTCTTTTATGTGTGTGTGTACATGTTGGTGTGTGTGTGTGGGGGGGGGGGGGCAACCATCTATGAGTATGTTGACTTGTCTTCTAGAAAAACAAGCCCACATTCTCTTTAAACTTAATGTGGGGCATGTAGTGAATCTGCATGTAAGTATGTGACCAACTTTTTTGGCTTGTCTCTGTAGTATGTCATGTTGAATAACTACAAGCCTACTTTGTGTGTGTGTGTGTGTGTGTGTGTGTGTGTGTGTGTGTGAGTATATGTATAAGCCCAAGTAAATATGTCCGACAAGCTTGTCTGTGGTGTTTGGGTGGGCATCTGTGTATCTAGTATGTTATTGTTCCATCCGTCTTTGGAGGTTTGTGTTGATATGTGTAGGCATGCTAAAACGATGGTAGGTCTATTTCTCTTTTGGCAAATTTTCAGTTTGTGTGAGCCTGTTGACATGTGTGTGGTGCACATGCGGACGCAATCAGGAGTGTTGTTTTGGTCAATGTATATGTATCTTTACTGTGACAATGATTAGTTTTTATGGTGATTTGTTGTTGTTGTTTTTTTTCTGATTTAGAACAATGGTAGAGGGCTTTATTTTGTTCTGTGATTGATTTTGTGTAAAAGATTTTGTGTCTTGTAATGTGCTGTTAAGCATTTTTTATGGATTTTGGAGCAATATGTTACACATTGTTACTATTATTATTATTATCATTTTTCTTATTATTAACCCACTATTTTCTTTCTTGGTCATACAATTCCTCGCAAGCTCGGAACCTTACTGCACCAAGAAAGTTTATAGCGTCTTCAAAGGTCCAAAACAGACCTCCTCAGTTAGAGGATCCATCTGTAGAACTTAAGAATAAAGAACATTAATCCTTATGAATAATTCTTGCAAAAAAACATGCAAGATTGTTTTTAAGGGAAGAAAAACACAATTTTTTTTAGGTGGCTTGCAATTTTATATTTATTCAACAACAATGGATTTGGGAATATTGATAAACCACATAGTTTGCCAAATGTAGTGTATCCAAGGAGATTAATTTTAGCCTTTCATCAAGTGGAAGCAGCTGTAGCCTCTGCAGTGGAATGTAGCGCCATAGGAATGTCCCACTGTGAAGACCAGATGTGGTATTAAAGAAACCCACTGAATCTAACATCTGCCGCTGGGCTTCATTTATTCTCATTGCACTCATAAGACAGCTCTAGGTAAAATTCATTTTTTACATAATCTGAAAAGAAAAATCAACAAGTGGTAGCTGTAAATAAGTTGTCATTGTAAAGTTAGTTCTTAGAACGAAGACCAAGTCGCCAGCTCTGCCACATGTAAAAGTCTTCTTCAACATGTTTTGAAGCTCACTGATTTACTTTTCATACCGGTGCAATCTGAGAGACTGTGGTTAGGTCTCAGAACTTTGTGCATACTGATTTTGTCCAACATTTCTTGATTATAAGATGCCTCGAAGCACTTGTTGAGTCTCCCTGAAGAGAGGTAAAATTTCTACGAGTACATACACCAGGATGATATTTTGGGATCAGTTTCAGCATAAAATGGCTTCACACATTTTGAACATCGTATAACCACATTGAAAGCAAGGACAACATTCAGAATAACTGCCCTAAATCTGTACACTGCCAACTGATAAAATTCATTTTTAAGACATTTTATGTTGTTAGTTGGTCTCTAAATGTTCATTGTAATATGTGCCATTGTTATGACTTGAATGCAGATTAGGTGTGGTACCTTTTTATTTTTAAGGGGAGGGGGGGGGGGTCACCAGGTACACAGTCATGTCCTAAACTGAGATTACATTCAAATTTTGTATTATATCTCGGAAAATAACACATATTCCTAAATAAAACTTATATCACTGTAAACTTCAGGACTTTCCACACACTTTCATGTAAAATGCTCTCCAGTATTTTGGCGGGTGAAGTTATTACAGTTTTTTTTTTTAAAAGTAACTCAGAAAACACATTTTGCAGCAGAAAGAAATAATTAAATAACATGCTATTAGTACTGTTTGAACAAATGTCCACCAGTGTGTGGTCAAAAGTAAATAATGCCATACACTTTTCATACTTCATGCACTTCAAGATAAGATTCTGAACAAAGCTGCTGTTGTTTAGAGGGAAAGCAAAATTTATAGACAACAAACGTCCCTTCTCTACCATTCATTTCCAAGTAAGCAGGCAGACTGAGTCCAAGCCTTTGTCAAGAGAGGAATTGAAAGCAAGAACACTAGCTATCTGTGCAAAACCAAATCAACATTAAAATGGCTCACAGGCTTCAATGGGCAAGGGAGCATAAAAGACGGACATTAAACCACTGGTTGATTGTCATGTCTATTTTGAGACGAGGTAGCCCCAGATCCAAACGCAACAAATACGGGGGGGGGGGGGGGGGGGGGTTTTTTTTTGTGTTTTTTTTTCCAAACTTTTTTTTTTCGTTCCTTTTTT
>JBCIKM010147639.1:3310-13602 GCA_039654465.1 Melibe viridis | reverse complement strand
TGTCAGCGTGAAGAAACTAAACACTCAACAATCAACCTCGTCAAGCCATTGACTAAAAAGGAAGGTCTTCAAATGTTGTTTTGAAAGAGTCCAGTGTCTTCAGTTGACGAAGTTCAGACTATGTGATGAAGATCCAGTAGTGCCTATATTTCGTGCTTGTGTTACTCACCACCCTGGTTGCATACGTGACCATGGACACGCAAGATGTACACCGACTTTTGCAGACATGTTAACTATTGTTTTTAATAATATGTTGATGTTTTGTTTACAGAAACCAATCCGATTTATGTCAGTCTCATCACTGGAAATGTAAAATGGGCAAGTTGATCGTTTTCAGAACTCACTAGGGACGTCTCCAGAAAGCGAGATTGCGGCACTTTAGTTAGTACAGTACGCAACGGTCTAACTAGATAATACTGCTCGTAATTCCAAATCTGTATTTTTTAAAACACCAATAAGCTAACATTACTTGGAGAAAAATGCTTCTGGTGTTTTTTTTTATGCACGCCATTTCGGGGTCACTGAGTAAGTTGCACGTGTATGGAAAATCATTGCACCTAGCAACGTCCATGGCAACAGTGTTAAGGTTTTGTTTTTATGAATAGTGGATATTGCACGAGTGTCTTTTAATTATCTTTTATAATTCACGAGTTTTGATCAAACTTGTATTTGAGTGAGTTTTAACGAGCTGAAATACTCGTTCAAATTGTTTGATCAAAAAGAGTGAAATGAAAATGATAATCAAAGACATGAGTGCTGCGTCCATTTTATTATAACACATCCTGGTTAATTAAGGACAGAAATCAAGATTTTATAAACAAGAAAAAACAGTGGAAAGGCTCCGTTGGCTTTTTCGCCTGACCACATTAATTAATACTTATTTGAATGAATCCATCCATCGAGGCAAAACAACAAAGAACATCACTTGATTTTTCATTTTTCAAAGTAAAACGAAAAAAAAAGGTATACCTAAAGAAAAATAAAACAAAAAAACTGAATTAAAAAAAAAAAAACCCAACCGTTTATATCTCAATTTCGGTATAGCTAGAAACATTTTTGACACTTCATCGCAAAAGGAAAATGATATTGACCTTTTGACCATCAGCCTCGTGACGTAGCTTTTCCCGCCAAAATGAATATTCATGACTGGGTGACGTCATTTACTTCTCTATTTGCCATTGTAATAAAAACGGCGTGAGAATCGTACCTTGTCCTTTTTTTCTAAGATTTTTCCTCTCTACTTCACTAATAGGTGTCGTACAATAATGTTTCGGACCTTTAGAAACCACCATAAACTTTCTTGGTCATCCGGTTCCTCGTAAGTGGACCCTCAATGTACCAAGAAAGATTATAGCGAGATTGTAGGTCCAATACTTTATATTTTATCTACATATCAGCACCCCTTAGCACTCTGAAGGATCGCAGTGAATAAAATACAGGGTGTTATTTTAATTATGTTCCAATTTATACCTACTTGGAATAACTAAAAACAACAACAACAACAAAGAAACCAAGAAAGAGCTCGTTTATTTGTTTTTTTTGTGTGTGTCACTCTGCTTTTAAGGCTGCAGCCCCTCAGGATTAATTTTCCGGCCTACCTTGGCCGATCCACCTGTTGGGAAAGTGTATTAAGTTGGTGCACTATTTATTTTATAGATGTTCGAAAAGTGACGACATAGCAAATTAACCAGAGAGTTGGAACATAATATAATCAACCCCACAACCTGTAGATTTTACTAATGGGCTTAGAACTACGTCATTAGCTATTATTGAATTCTCCGGTCCCAGAGCGATGCACTAAATGTGAAAAGAAAAGAAAAGAAATGAATAAGTCACTGATACTCATTGGACATTAAATAATAAATCCGCCATAAGAGGACACACAATAAGGACGTTCACGCAAATTACCCTCATTTCTTGACCCTGATCTCGAAATCGTTTCATTCTCTCTTCATCATTCCTGTTTTAGAACCAGGAGGGTGCTCGCCTGAAAAGCATGATAAAATTAATTTATGGATGGCAAAGAGACAAGCCACCCACGCATAAGCCTTTTCATCTTTTCATTTTGTTGTGTTAGGAAATTCATCTCGTTTAATATCGAATAACGGCGATAAATGGAAAGATAATTCCAAGAATTTTGTCACAGATTTCAATCACCGCATTCGTTTTAGACGAAGGGATAGATATTCGATCTTTAAGAGGATAGAATTAGAAACGCTCTAACGAGGAAAGATTCCATCAAGTCATGCGTTCTTCATATTATAGTTGTAAAACTAGTTAAAAAAAAGCAACATCACAACAACAACAACAACAACAACAACAACAACAACAATAAAACAACCTAAACCAAAAAGAGGACACAAAAATTCCCCAAAATACCAAAACAAAACAAAATAATCCAACAACCAAACAAAAAATGAAAAAAAAAACAACCCCAGAACAAATCGGAAGGAATCTGGAAAAGCAGAGAAACAGGGACAAAAAGGGAAAACGGTTTAGACAAAAAGTTGGAAGAATAAAAAGCGGAGGAAGTGAATTCATAAAAAGAAAAAGAGAAGGTGAATAAAAAAAGGACGGGAAAAAGGAAAAATATGAAAAGAAGGACAAGCATGAAGGATAACTAGGAGAAAGTAGAGCAATAATCGTTTTGAAGTAGAAAGGGGGTTGAGGCAAAACTAGACAATAGAAGGAAAGGGGGTAGGTGGGGGAGAAAGAAGAAGGGGAAGAGGAAGAGGAGGAGGTGGTGGTGGAGGAGGAGGAGGAGGAGGAGGAGGAGGAGGAGGAGGAGGAGGATGAGGAGGAGGAGGATGAGGAGAAAGAAGAAGAAGAAGAGGTAGAAGAAGAAGAGCGCCAGAAGGAGATATCAATCATGTTTCTTTTTCCGGCCAATCATTCAAAATGATAAAAACGTGCACTTTGTTTCCGTTAAAAAAAAAGCAAAGATTATTCAAGGAACTATTTTTTCTCTTCAAGCCAAATCATGACCAAAGCATAGCCCTAATTACATCCCTATAGTATCATCGTGACGAATTTATGAAAATTTACCGCCACATCTTTCAAAGTCGCTCTGTGCTATGTAACAATCTCCGCCACCGCGCACTCTGCCTAATGTCACTAGCATAGTCAGCGCCAGTGCGGCGCGTCGCGGACGCGTCACGGGGGCGTCTTTCTGTCGCAGGGATATCTTATTTACCAATATACGTTAAGCAGTCCTGGATTAAGCAGTCCCGTTTTAGCTAGGGACTTTCAGAGTCTGCTCGTAAATGAAATATTTCGGCATCAGGAAGACGCATCGGTGACCATTCCGCGCACCGTCGGCATCCACTGTGTTTGTACCATGATTCTGTGTGGTCTGGACCTTACTAGGCTGATGTCTTCGTGAACTCTGACCTCACACCTTCGACCTTCCATTCAAAATTGATGAATAAAATGAATACCAATTATAATTTATTGTCGTAGTAAGATATCACCAGCCTTATTTGACCCAGATAAATTGTTCAGGATTAATTTTAAAAAAATCAATAAAGGGATATCCCATCTCTGTAACTTACTTTCTCTGCGTTGGCTGTCTTATCATTTATTTCATAAGTTGGTGAGAGTATCAAGGTCCTTGACCTCTCAACTTCCTGAGGGTAGATGACAAGTGCGGTCTCCGAATAACACGTAGTGGTCAGAAGGGACTTTGGAATTCCGCCATCTTTAATCATTGACCGGTGTCCAATCCCCCTGTCCCTATTCCTTATGGCCCCTCCATTCATATTCATCGACCCTTCTCACCCAATGACTCACCAGCAATAGTTTACACATACTGTATCTTAGCACTTATCTCTCCCCCTCCCCGCTTTTTTTAAAAACGTGCAAATCTATTCATAATTGTCTCGTATTTCTATTCCTCTAAGGCATTCGCCCCCTGTGGCTAAAAACTCCTCCTCCTCCTTCTCCTCCACCGCCTCCTCCTCTTCCTCCACCACCTCCTCCTCCTTCGTCTTCTTCTTCTTCTTCAATAGCTGAGCTTGTCTGATAAACGTCCTCTCTCGGCCACACACAAACCGGAACTTGATCGGATATAAATAAGTTAAACCAGAGGCAGGAGAAAAGACTACTCAGCCCTTTCATAGGATTACTGGCAGAAGTATGTGGTAAATGTACGCCAGAAAAGGCTGGGTGGAGACACACGGAATTCTCATGTGCTGACCGTGCAATCTTCACCTGCTTCCATAAGGCCCTGATTCAGAGCCATGTTTTTCTAACCCTTTGCTCCTTGTGGGAACTTTTCTCTTTTTATAGCTGCGTATCTATTGAACTAATCCCCGTAATTGCAGCATCAACGTGCAAAGGAGTAATAAAACAAAAAAATATACAGAGTCTGTAGATATCTTAATAATAATTCCTTCTTTTGTCCTCTTGTACATTTTTTCAAGACATTTACCAGACACCCGCTCCCCACAATGGACACTATGTTCGGGGATATCTAAATATCTAGATTTCATACACTTGTTATTGGACACATAATTTTCTTATTATAACTGTTATCAATTCATGGTAAGTTCGTTCTATTATACGGGTCTAAAACATGGCGGGTCACTAAAACCAACACCAACGAACTGCAGACTTTCACCAACAAGTGTCTCAAAAACATCCTCAAAATAAGATGGCCAGAACTTGTGTATGAA
This sequence comes from Melibe viridis, assembly GCA_039654465.1. NCBI lineage: Eukaryota > Metazoa > Mollusca > Gastropoda > Nudibranchia > Dendronotidae > Melibe > Melibe viridis. Next base: position 8,929 of record JBCIKM010147639.1, on the reverse strand, counting down.
GAATTGTGTAGTAGAGCTGGACAGGTCTAATTAAAATGGATATTAAGAAGAGGATATGGAGGTGGGTTGGCCACACTCTAAGGAAGACTGCATCAATTGCCACAAGGCAGGCCCTGGACTGGAACCCACAAGGGAAGAGAAGAGTCGATGGGCCAAAACAGACTTGGCGGCGAAGCACAGAAGTAGAGGCTAAGGCAGCTCAAATGTCTTGGGCAGAGCTGAGGAAGACCTTCCAGAACCGTGTGTGTTGGAGGAGTGTTGTTATGGACCTATGTTGCTAGTATATTCAAGAGTCGTAAGTCAAAGAAAGTCAAGAAACCACAACAGGTAAAATATAACATATTGAGATCCCATCTACCAAATGAGCATAGTGATTGATTTCCCAACATGAGGATTGGGGGAGGATCCCAATCTTCATTTTTCCCCTCCACCTAACTCATGTGAAATTATGAATTTTGAGGCCAATTATGTCTAAAGTAACCAAGATATAGTCATAATTTTGAGATTGAAAAGCATATTATGAAAAATAAGCTGACACTATGTTATATATAAAAAATAGTATCTGTACTCCAAGGGCAATAACTCTGTGAAGTTGACACTTTGTGAAACTATAATGGGTGGCATGCTATGCCTTGAGATCTCTTCTATCAAATGCGTGTATTATTGACCAATTCCTTTCGGAGGGGAGGAGAGGGGGGGGGGGGGGAGGGAAAGGTGTTGGTACGTGGCCCACGGACTTTAAACTTTATGAGGTGAACACGATTTCAACTTAGATTTCTGCACAAAAATAGTGAAAACCAGCTTTGGCGAAGAAATATTAAACTATGCCGAAGTCATAGGGCTGATAACATTTTGTAGATTCTCAACCGTAAGGAGGTGCTCATTGACCTCTTGTTTACATATTTTCCATGTCCAGAAGCCTCACTTTCCTGTATCAGTAAAAATGACTTGATAGACAAATATGATATAACACAACTGAAGAAGTTATCATGTCCGTCACATCAATTCTAAGACACTGCTTTTGCAATTCCCAAAATACCAGAAAATTACATAAACTGGTTACAAAAGAGTATAGCCATAGATGCTTTACGTTTCTTTTCTTTTTTCTTTCATCTTCTTCTTGTTCTTCTGAGCCACTTTGAACGAGAAGAAACGAAGATGGGTTTTAAAAAGAAATCAGGGGCGTTGGCGGTCTCCGGAATACGATATAAAATGTAAAATGAGCCGGATCTGGGAAAACCACTCTGCATATCATGAAAGAATTTGAGCAATTTCCGTTGCTGAAACGGCCGGGGATGACTCTCTCAAAAATGACACGTTAAATCAATCAGATACGCCCACACGGTCTGGCATTGCTAAATTTGGAATGCAAAGCTGTAGGGAATTGAAACTCATAACTCCTACACTTTCCTTGACTGTCACTGCTGATGCTGTTCCGCTGTTACATTTATGTTCTCTCTTTCTTTTCTTCTTTCCTTCTTTTTTCTACAAAAAGGAGAAAAAGAAGAAGAAGAAGAAGAAGAAGAAGAAGAAGAAGAAGAAGAAGAAGAAGAGGAAACGACTTCCATCCCGCCCCCCCCCCCCCCATCGCCCACCTTAACTCCACCCGAACCAAACTCGCCGAGCCATATTGCTTACGGCGCGGGTCGTGTGGCCATTTTGTCATCTGGTGCCGGCACTGCGGATCCGTAATGATTGGGATGAGTCTGGAAAGGTCGGTGGCCAGGTGGTTTCTACTGATTAATTGGATTATTAGAGATCAGGCCTCGTAGATAGATTAGCAATCAGGTGACTCATCATCTATTCGCTGCCGGCTGGATGAAACTTGTCACAGCTTCTTGATTGCTTCCTTGACCGAGGCGGTTTCAGAGATGACCTGCACTTTGACAATAATAATTGTAATAATTAAATAATAAAGGAAACTTATTTACCGCACAATCCATTAAAAAGGCTCTTTTGCGTGTACGATAAATGAAATAAAAAACAACCCCCCCAAACCCCCCCCCACCAAAACAACAATAAAAAACAACAACAAACAAACGTAGGTACAGATGCCATACAATAAGTTAATAAAAACGACAAGAGAGCAGCCGACGCTGTAGACATACGGTTTAGTAACACAAGAAGATTGAAAATCAACCTCTCTCCACCATTCATTCTCTCTCCGTTTCTCCATGTATCCATCACTATCTCTGTGACTGTCTCTGACACACACGCGCTTCAACGTACACACGAACACACACATAAACTGAGACGCAAATTTAACTAATGCCGATTGGTTTGAGATGTGTAAAGAAGAATAACATGGCCAATGATAGGTCTTGAAGAATTCACTTTTCAATTTTCGTTCAAAAGAACCTTAATTTGCATTGTTTCTGTGTCTAGTGACAGAGAGTTCCAGATACATGGAGCAGAGAAGGAAAAGGCAAGATCTAGCATTTTAAATTTTGACAATAAGACAATAAATGGTACTGGTCAGTTTTATTTAATATCTTTCTCCTGGTTAGACAAAAAGTGATGACTGAATTTAAAAGCTACGATCATAACATAACAACGTTTATTGTCTTCTTCAAATGCTGGGATAATAATTTGAGAATTGTCTCGAGCATGGCCAAAACAGAGGTGCAAACACTGATACCCTTTATTTTACTCAGTCAAAGAAAGAAACAGGGAAAAGAAAGAGTTATTATATCTACAACAACCTTATTAAAGCTTAACAGAAACAAGCCTCAATGGACCAAGTGATCATCTCTGAATGATGTACAGTTTTGTGCTTTTTTGAGCTATGCAAAGCCACTCGAAGCAATGTTTGGGCCGTACGGGGAAGCTGCAGTACTTGGTTGGACCAAGCCTCACTCATCCTGCACCAACACAAGAAGTCTGCTCTAAGAATTGAAACGAATACACAAATACACAAACAAAAGCATACCCCCCCCCCGACACACGCGCTCCCCCCCCCCCCCACACACACACTCACACCCACGCTTACGTGAAAAGAACAAAAAGCCTGACAAGAAAAGCCGGCATTCAAGATTTTAAATGAAGATGTTGATGAAAATCCTTTTAACAAATACACAAGCAATGATAAAGATGTCCACTCACTGAGTCACGAGTTTGAAGACCATAGTTATTCGGTGTTTATGACGTGTAATGATATTGAAAGTCACTGTGACATTCTAAAAGAACATTGTCAAAACGAATCCAAAGTTCTAGACAACGCAATATTAGATCTATGATTAGCCTTATTTGCATTTAGACGATGAAATTACTAAAAAAAAAGGAAGGTAATCTCAAGACTTATTTATGCGTGGGCAGTAATCAAAATGTCATGTCTTCCACTGGCAAAAAATATATTGTTATTATTATCTACTGTAACGATTGCAGAGGACTTAGTGTGAAGACATTGTAAAATAGCGTTTTGTACTTTCAAACAAGCAAAATCAAACAAATAAACAAAACAAAAAAACAACCAAAACCCCAAACAACCCCCCCCCCCCCAAAAAGACCACAAAAAACAAAAAAACCCAACCCCAAAAGAACCCCAAAAACAAAACAAATAAAAAATCAACCACAAAACGACCGCCCCCCCAAAAAAAACAAACAAACAAAAACAAAACAAAAACAACAACAAAAGAATAAAAGGAAAATAAAAGAGAGAAATAAGTAAAAGCAAAATGAGAAACCCAGCAAATCAAACAAAACAAAAAACAAAACAAAAAATGACTTTGGTTCGACGGTCAGAGAGAATTACATTTTCCTTTGATTGCTAACTCCTTCTGTTTTCAGTTTCATTCCATTTGTAGGGAAATAATAGCCACATGAGATCATTTTCTCTGTATTTCAGGGTTATCTGAGGTTGACCACCACCTCCTCTCACAAGACAGGACGTTGGAGAAGTACTGGGAATTGAATTCATCCAGACAGAAAAGACACATTGGCGCGTCATTCTCCCATTAGGTAGAGAAGAGAGCATGCAGCCTAGAAGTCTAGAGGGTGTTTTTTGTTGATGTTGATAAAACGGTAACGATGCAGATCTCTTTCTAATAGATGCTATACGGCTGGGTGTCATGATTTGGACGGAAAAACAAGTATGGACTAGCTGTCAGGCGAACTCACCATGCATTGTTAAAAAAAACACCGTTTGAAACAGTCAGAATGTGTACTACTCTTGGCACATATAAATGAGAAAGACGTGGCACATGGTGGTTTATTATCAACCTGGAGGCAGTGCTGAAAGACCTTCGAATACAACTACTGAGAGGGCAACAACATTTACGAGTTGATACCATTTGTAGATGATGTTGATCTGATTTGTTTGATACTGTTGAAGATGCAAATAATGTATGCCAGTAATTATTAACACATTGAAAGTCTGGAATATGAATGTCAATGAACCCAAAACAGAAGAGATCAGAAAGACTGAAAAGATGTGCTTAAATCAGGCAGTCTGATAAATCAGAACAAAAACATCCAAAGAAGGAAATCGCTGTGACAAAATGAATTCATAAAACTAAAATCAATGTAGATGAGTGCAAAACTGAAAAAAGTTATATGAATCGCATATCAGGCTAATACTTTTTTTTATAAACAGCGGGACCTTGGGAGAGACTAAGGCCAATTCAGAGAAGCTCTGGGTGTGGTTCATATTAAAACGCCTGAGAATTATTGGCATTTTCTGGTCCGATAGCACAGTTGGCAGGGTGTTCATTCAACTCGCAGACCAAAGGTTTGGACTTCGAGCCATTTCCTGGGCTATCGTGGCTTGCCATGGACTAAATAGATGATTCCTGTTGGCATGAGGTGTAAACTCGTTGAATAATATGTTCCCTCATGGGTGCCTAGGCCGCGGCACTTTCGTGTTCGCAAGCAGATAGGCCAATTTTTTATGCTCCGAGAATATTAATATCTTACGAAAACCTCTTTGACATGTTGTAGAATTGCATTCGTTAGCTTCGGAGTTAAACGACTACGATAGAAACTGTTCGGTCATATTTTGTGCCGCGAGGACGGAATTCCAGCCCTGGAGACCATTGTCAAGAACTCCATTGATCGATAGAAACACCACCGCCATTATTATATGTTAATAACACTTAACAAAGACATAACAGACTACAGGATACATATAAAGGAACATTCACGACAAATCAACAGACATGTCTTTGACATTCCAGCCCGACTTTAAAAATCGGAAACAGCCCAACTCTTTTAAGATCCTTGCCCAAAACCGAAACGCGTGGAAACTCATTCATAAGTAATGGCGGGGAGCAGACACCTTGAATCCTACCCACATCGTACTCATGCAATTATTTTCACGATCTGTGGAAATTCATCATAAGTAATGGCGGGGAGAAGACACCTTGAATCCTATCCACATCGTACTCATGCAATTATTTTCACGATCTGTGGAAACTCATCATAAGTAATGGCGGGGAGCAGACACCTTGAATCCTATCCACACCGTACTCATGCAATTATTTTCACGATCTGTGGAAACTCATCATAAGTAATGGCGGGGAGCAGACACCTTGAATCCTATCCACACCGTACTCATGCAATTATTTTCACGATCTGTGGAAACTCATCATAAGTAATGGCGGGGAGCAGACACCTTGAATCCTA
>JBCIKM010147529.1:0-13603 GCA_039654465.1 Melibe viridis | reverse complement strand
ATACCACATCCCCGGCAGACAGCCAACGCCTAACACACGATGACGAGACAAACAGCCTGTTAGGCGCGTTACAATATTATTTCAGCCATGCAGAGCAATACCACATCCCCGGCAGACAGCCAACGCCTAACACACGATGACGAGACAAACAGCCTGTTAGGCGCGTTACAATATCTTTTCAGCCATGCAGTGCAATACCACATCCCCGGCAGACAGCCAACACCTATTACAGGATGACGAGACAAACAGCCTGTTAGGCGTGTTACAATATTATTTCAAACAGAGACAAGGATGTTGCTCCACTACCATGCAGATCTCCGAGCTTTACATTCATCCCCATTAGGATGAGGGAAGTATGGTAAAGTGCCTTACCCAAGGGCACGGCGTCAAGGCCGCTAGTATGACAAATACACGTATTTCAATGACGTCACACACGTACGCTCATCGTTCGGGCGTGAACGAGCACCTCCCCACTACCCACCCCTTTATAATATTATTATTATTATCAGAGTGACTATTCGTCCACATTCTGACAATATTTAAACAGATTTGATTGGCTGCTCGTCATCACTGCGTGTTATGGGGGAAACCCATTCGATCCAAGGTTGGCAAACAATAAATATAAAAATTTAAAAAAAATCATGTCAATTCATAATCAGTCGCCATCCAAAAACTTCAGGTATATAATAAGAAACTAAAATTTTATTTGCTTTCAAACTGACACCTTTGGGTTTTTGTCTGTCTATTCAGCAAAATGTATCCGGCAATGTGGACGGATAGTGCAAGGACTATTCGTCCCTGTGAGCGGATAGGCGTCTGCCTAATATTATTATTATTATCCTCACTGAAGACTGTGGACGGGTCTGTTGACTGTTTACGACTTTCTGCGAGCACCCAACTCATTGAAAAAGGCGCCTTTTATTATGCGGAAACCTTGTCACTCACGCACCCCCCTCCCTGAATGCGTCCTAAATACTAGAGATATTATTCCTTCTACTCGCGGCTTTCGGAGTGGATATTCGTATCTCGAATGGTTCGTCCCCATTGATTGATATCCATGCAGCATTCATTACGATCTTTGGTTCTCTCTCTCTCTCTCTCTTGCTCTCTCTCTCTCTTGCTCTCTCTCTCACTTACTCTCTCTCTCACTTGCTCTCTCTCTCTTGCTCTCTCTCTCGCTTGCTCTCTCTCTCACTTGCTCTCTCTCTCTTGCTCTCTCTCTCTCTCTCTTGCTCTCTCTCTCTCTCTTTCTCTCTCTCTCTTGCTCTCTCTCTCTCTCTCTCTTGCTCTCTCTCTCTCTCTTGCTCTCTCTCTCTCTCTCTTGCTCTCTGTCTCTCTCTCTGTCTCTCTCTCTGTCTCTCTCTCTCTCTCTCTCTCTCTCTCTCTCTCTCTCTCTCTCGTTTTTTGGGGATTTGTGTGTGTGTGTGTGCATTACCATGGACCATCTCAAGAGTCAAACCTGCACACACACACACACACACACACACACACACACACACACACACACACAGTGCATGCTCACACAGATACACAAACAGGAATCCAAGAGCAATCGAGGAGAAAAAGGATAGGCCTTTCTTTAGGATTAAAATGGACATCATGTTGTTGTGTGTACCTCTTCCAATTGACATGTCCCAGTGGTTAAATGGTGAACTAGATAGCTATATCATCTTGAAAGAAAGGAAAAGATGTACTTATTTGGTCTTTCCACTAGTCTGTCATTGAATTCTTTAGTGGTTCATTTTTCACCAGGGATATCAAGGTAAATCTTAGTGGAATGTGGCCGGGGGCTGACTTGCAGTATTTCATCTTGTGAGGATTGATAGTTAGATGTTTTCAGATTCTTTAAAATGTTTAAAGTCATTACTGAATTTCAACCTGGTTTGGCATCATGACATCTGCTAAACAAGCAGGTTAGGCCCACTGAGCGCTGTTAAATAGCAGCTGTTTTTCCATTCCTATCAGTGTTAGGGCCTGAGTGAAGGCACTGCAGAAAGAATGGGAGATAACGAGATAAAAAGATACAAGATTTTCTCACTAGTTTCCTCTTTCTAGTTTTAAGGAAGGGTCAATCATGCCTGGATTTAATGAAAGAAGTGACACATTTTGAAACTGACCAAGGACTCCTTTATTGTAAACTTTTTGCATAAGTCTTTCACCACTCTCTAACTAAACCCCTGCAAGGTTTTTATAACTCCTTTAAGCATTGGCAAGACTGCTCTACATGTAAAAAGGTGAGATCTCTTTTGTTAAAGGCTGGTATTAGCAGGTTTTGATACCTCACTTATCATCAATTTTATACTCCTTTATAATTTGATATACATATGAACCCCTCATTGTTTTTATGGTTTTATTGAGTGTGTGTGTGGCAAGGGGGGGGGGGGGTCTTAACTCATGAATAAACAAAATTTTTTCCTCTGACTGTGCGCTGCGCTGAGTGCCCTTGATTGAGTTTGTGAAAATTGGCAAGTCTTTAATAGTACTGTATATTATTACTGGCAATGGTTGCTATGTTCTCACTAAATACAACATTGTGAAGTGGTAGTGATAGTAATGGCGAGGAAAACAGAAAAAAAGTGTTTCAAGTAGTGAATGACTTTATTGTTATCCATTATTGTGCCATGGTTGTGCTCATTGGAACCGAGGTCGACTATTTTGGTGCTGGTTGAATCCCTTTTTTTCTACTCGCAGTTTGTAAGGAAAAAATGAGGTCTTGTTCTGAGGTTTATTGTGCTCGTATCTTATTTTCCCCTTGGGTCCTAGAATGACCAAAGCAAATAGAATTTGAATAATATAATATATATCAAATTGCTTTGTCCCTTTTCAAGATCGTCAATGCAAATCAACAACAACAATTTTCACGATTTTTTGTTGTTGTAATTTATAGGGAGCTAGTGTTTTTAGAGTGTAAAAAATTGGTTTTGATTGCACCACTCCATCTTGCTCTGACTACTGGTCGTGGAAGCAAGAAAAAAGTGCCTACAATTGGAGTCTGATCTGATGATATGTTTTTAGTATAAAACGATAAGGGAATGATTATTCTCTGATCTAATTGACTCGTCTTATTTCCTGTCTCAATTTCTCCGCACAGGCCAGGCCAGCAGCATTGCTAGCACTTCCTCACCGTCCCTGTGCGTCAAATCCCCTTCCTCTGGTCTCAGACTGGGCTTATCTCGGAACCAACGGGTCAAACCACTGCACAGCTCTCTCAAAGTCTTGTGAGGCATAATTGTACTCTTCTTGCTTTCATGACTGAAAAAAAACCAATCTATCTTTTGTGTAGGCCTTCCTTGCTTGAGACTTGTGGGAATTTCTGCTTCCAAGCCTTTATTCATCTTGAAATTTGATTGTGTATTTTACTATATTGTGGAATAAACACACCCAGGCCCTGACAACTTGAGTTTTGTTGGTATTTTACAATCTCAAATATAATACATGAAAAAATGAAACAGTAGAAGATATTGTTTTGTCTGTGTTTCATTTCAATTCCTTTAAGGTTTTTAAGAGCTTCTAATGGAAACTTTGTTTCCATTTTCAAAGGGGACATAAATCCCTGCGAATCTGGTCAGTGGGCAATATGTAATCACGAATGCCGTTTGTCAGATTTTAGCCATACTTCAGACTTTTTACTTTTAGATTCAATTTCAGGCTCAGATTTATATACAAAGTGAGCCTCTCTCCATGCTAAGAAGAGGCACTGAGTTCATCAAGATATTTTCAGATCTTGGGTGTAAGATTTTTAGTCACAGTTACAAAAACATAAACACTGACTGACTGATATAAAGAATTACTGATACAAAGAACTCATTTGAAATGTCCTAAGCTGTTCTTTATATCAGTGCTGTACTGTATATTCGTATCTCACTAATCTCAGGCTGTCAAACTGTGTTGATCTTTGAAAAATGTATTGCTAATAAAGAAAACTCTTTCCATCTGTAATTATGGGAGAAACAAATAGTGCTGATCGGATGTGGGAGCTGGTTAAAGCTGTTTGTCTTGATTATGTTTTACTTTAGAAACCCAAGCGCATTGTTTAAATGCAGTGGAGCGCACTTAATAACTGATGATTATAAAGAACAGATTTTTAAGCACCTCGTGAGTAGTAAATTTACATAAACCCTGGCTGATATAAAGAACTATTTCTATACAAAAAATTGTGGTGTTGATGTATGTTTTGAGAGATGATATTTATTTTTTAGTGTAAATCATCTCTCTGCTGCCTGTGGTTTGATCTGTTCCCTCTTTGAACTTATCTATCGTCTTGCTTTCCTCTGGGCTCCTCTATGACCCTTGTGTGTTTGTGTGTAGTGGGACCCCAAAACCACCAATAAACAAACAAATAAAGAACTCATTTGCAATATCCCAAACTGTTCTTTAAATCATTTGTGTGTGGGTGTTTGGCACTTCTACTTCTGTTTCTTATCTTTTACGCTGAAGCAATCGTCTAACTTTTTCCCCTATTCTGTGATGTCCTGTTTTTGTTGTCTTGTTTGCACTTGAAAGGTCAACCCTTATTTCATGCCTTTTGGTACATAATTGCAGGGTCACAAGTTAAACACACTGAGTACTTGTGTACAAAGGGGGTTCAAAGATCCTGGGTCTTCTTGTACCATTATGCTGTCATGAGTGATGGCTATTGCTTATTTTTGTGAGAGAGAATATTTGTAAGTGTAAATCATCTCTCTTCTGCTTGTGGTTTCATTTGTTCCCTCTTTGAATTAATTCTATCATCTTGCTTGCCTCTGGGCTCCTCTATGACCCTTGTGTGTAGCAGGGCCCCTAAACCTCTAATAAAGAAACAAATATACAAAGTTCTTTAAATCATTTGTGTTCTGTAGATCTCACTTATTTCAGGCTGGCAAACTCTGGTTGTGTTCATATTTGTCTGAGAAATTTACTGGCAATAAAAAAAAAAATAATCTTTCAATCCATAATTATGTGAAAATGAAAAGCAGATATTGCACATAGTGCCAACCAGATGTAGGAGTTGGTTAAAACTCTATGGTTTGATCATGGAGATTTTTTTCATAGTCATGATGGTGCAGGATTACATTGTTGCTGTATTACTTTTTCGTTGAGCATAGTGGGATTTTTTTATTATTATTTTTTATTTTACTTAACTGTTAGGCATTCATTTGTTCAACAAGGAGTGGATTTATCAATGAGAATTAAATGTTACTCTGTATGCAGTGAAGCGTGACTGAAGCCAGAGTTATCTTGATTAAAGGTGGATGCATACATACTTGATGTAGAGAAAATATCAGTCAGTAAGTAAGAACAGTTTAACGTGCTTGAGACTGAACTGTGCTTTAGTTTTAGAGCAGCATGGACTGTAAATTACTCTTGCATTATCATGCACTTTAGGTAGGCCTACATAGTGTAGATCTTGGGATCTGTTCCAGGCTCCTCTGTCGGATTTTTAATATTATATATTAATATGAAAAACACAAGAAACAAAATAAAAATGACCATTGGCGTTGTGTCCTTTGAATGACACAGCCACACTTACCTCATCTTATCGGAGATGGATGTAAAGCTTAGATGTCCCCCTAGTTGATGTAGATCAGACAAAGTTTCACATTGTATATTATATATCTGAAAAAAGGAACACTCCTAATAGGCAGTTCCTATCATAATTTGTTTTTTATTATATGCACATAATAGTTGCCTGCACTGCTGAGGGACATGGTATTGTAAAACACATAGAATGATAGAGCATAAGGTGGATGGTTGGTGGGTGTCTCTGGTTTCGCACTTCTACTTCTTTTTCTTATCTTTTACACTGAAGCTATTGTCTCACTTTTCCCCCTTTTCTGTGATGTCCTGTTTTTGTTTTGTTTGCAACTCAGTTATCCTCCGTTATTTCATGCCTTTTGGCACATAACTGCAGGGTCAAAAGTTAAATGTTCTGAGTACTTAAAGGGGTTTTAAAGATCTTGGGTCTTCTGTACCATAATGCTGTTATATGTGATGGCCATTGCTTATTTTTGTAAGGAGAGATGATATTTTTTGTCATTGTAAATCATCTCTGGTGGTGGCAATATGTGTTTTGAGATATGATATTTATTTTTGAGTGTAAATCATCTCTGCCGTTTGTGGTTTGATCTGTTCCCTCTTTGAACTAATTCTATCATCTTACTCTCCTCTGTGCTCCTCTATGACCCTCGTGTGTCGTGAGGCCCTTAATCCACCGATAAACAAAAGAATAGAGCTTGAGGATTGCCATGATTAAGCTGTGTCTTTATCTATTTTCATTTATTCATTCATAATTGATAGCAATAGAAACATTGTACATAATTTTTAGTTGATACGAAACGGCTTCACAAATGAAATTCTCTTCATACATTGATCCCATAAAGAAAACTTATCTCGAGAGTCTTTCCCAAGGGAAGACTGTGACAACCCAGTTGTACGTTGTGGCAGTGTGGTGCCGTGAAGTGGTCAGCACCATGGCGCTGGCTGGGATCGAACTCACACCCTTGTGCGTGAAAATCTGATGTCTTGCTGTCTGAGCCATAGAGTTACTGTAGCAATAGTAGTAAGAAAATCAAGTAATCAGATATAAACACACTTGACATTCATAAATTTTAGAGCAGTAGAACACTGAGCTAACGGCCCCAGGCCTTTTACACACAGTTGCCTCATAGCTGGGGGTTGTAAAGCCAAAGGGGTGATATGAAACTTCATTGGTGTTTCAGCAAGAACAAAACTCCCATAGTTTTGTTCATGAATCAACCGATGAAGATGTTTACCCTGCCACTGTCCTTGGTGGGTCTAATTCTAACGTCTGTCTCTTGTCTTTTAGCTAGAGCTGTCGTCTTGGTTTTTCTAGCACTCTCTGGAATGCTCTCTTCTACAAACTCACATACACTGCTATTTTGTATTCTGGCTCTGTCTGTTGTGCCTTTGTCTATTTGTGTGTCTTTTGTTTGTGGGAGATGATTTTTTCCATGTAAATCGTCTCTCTGTCACTGATTTTTTCATTTGTAAATCATCTCTCTATGTATGTCTTTGGTAAGGTCAAGTATTATCTGCTTTTTTAACTACTCGATCATCTTACTCTCCTCTTGGGTGCCTCTATGACCCTTGTGTGTCGTGTTGCCCTAAAACCACCAGTAAACAAACAAACACGGATCTAAAGAACAACTTTGACCATTTCAAATGAGTGCATTGTATCAGTAGGTTTTTACATCAGTCACGATTTGTGTATTGACTCTTTAGGTGCTTAAAATCTATTCTTTGTAACCATCAGTTAAGAGTACTTTATGAACGTGTTCTGCTGGATTTCTTTATATGAGATAGTCCTAACTCATTTGAGTTTTTTTTTTAAAACAAGATTAGAAAAACACAGAGCGATGAGGCATGTGAGAGAGGGTAAAAAATGATTATTGCCAGGATCCGTGCTCAATATATCATGTAGGAAAAACTTGTATTTTGGATCTGAGGCTCTGCAGGGCCTGAATCGAAGTGGGTCACTGGCATTGAAATCGTTCGTATTGAAGAAGGCTGATGCGGAACAAAAAAGAACTCTTTTTTTTTTTTTTTTGTCAGCCCCCTTTTTTTTCTACCTTCAATATAAAAGACTAGTTCTTCGGATTTTTTTTATTACATGTAGCGCAGCATGAAAACCAAGGCTGTGGTTGAGCTTTGAGGATTATGAATGTTGTTGGAGCTGTCCTTGGTGGGCTGTGTACATAACATAACATAACATAACATAACGTAACGTAACATAACGTAACATAACGTAACGTAACGTAACGTAACATAACATAACATAACGTAACGTAACGTAACATAACATAACATAACATAACGTAACGTAACATAACATAACATAACATATGATATCAAGTTAAGGGCCTGGCACGCTTCAGCCTTTAAATTCCCCTACATAATCTGTATGTACTTCTGTTTCTTCCCCTTTGCATTCAAAGCTATCATTGTCTTACGTTTTCCCTTCTACTACTACTATGTCTTCTCTTTTTCTTGTTCGCAATACAGCGGTCATCCCCACTGTCACACCTTTTGTTACCTATCGTACAACTTCTGTGTAACAAGTAAGACATACCGAAGAATGTTGTACTTAAAGTTGGCATGAACAAAGATCCGAGGTCTTCCTTCATTCTGCTGTCTGAGAAGTAGAAGGTGGCCAGTGTTTAGTTTTGTAAGGAGTCATAGTTTTCGTTTTTGTAAAATGATCTCTTTTTGGTGTCGATTTGTGCTGTTTGTTTATTTGACCAGCTCTCTCTTTTCACTATTTTTATCTTCTTGAGATCTTCTCTGGGATCCACGGGTGTCGTGGCGCCCTAAAACCAACCACCAATAAACCAACAAAACCAATGCTTCTTTATTTCTGAAGCTACAGGGTACGTTTATTTGTTGGATAGTCCATTTTATTTACGTTTAAGCATTACATCGTTAAATATTTCCTTGTAGCGTGTGCTGCTACTGTAGTAGATGAAGATGTTGACACAGGAGTTGAACAACTCCAAAACGTAGATAAAACTGTAGACGACGGAAAAAGTGTTGTGGTATGCCTGGTTGATGCCAATCTTAGGCTCGCCCATCAAAACAAAGGTGAAGATAACAACAGGAAGGTTGCATGTAAAGAATATGACCGCAATGACAACCACAGTTCGCATCAGTTTTGCGTCTCGAGGTGAAATGGAAACTCTATTGCTACTTTCCTTCTTTCCTGACTGTTGCTTTATGTTTTCTTGATCTTTGTCATTGTTTTCATTGTTATCTCCGTCGGTGTTTTGTTCTGGTACCCTTTCGGAATGACCAGATTCGCTAACAGAATTATCAACTTTAGTTTTCGTTGAAATTGAAGAAGTAGATGCTTTCTGCTTGAAGCTGGCAGATTTCTTCAGCCCGTGCGCCATGACCAACGCACAACATGTCACAATTACCTGGGACACAATCGGTATCGTAATGCTTGATACCGTATTTGTGACTTTTTCAATGACGTCACGTTGTGGGGCGAACCATAGTCCTAACGTCAATGAGTTATTTTCCCCAGGGGTTTTATCTTGCCAGCGAAGTTGATTGGTAGCAAAGATAGGAATAAAGACAAGTAGATGGAACACCAACATGACCGCTATGAAGAGTTGCGCTCGAGTTTTGTTGAAAATTTGCTTGACGTGAAATGGAAAGATGACGCAAAGGCAGCGTTCGATGGAGAGCAGAGTTGTGATTGTGCATGTCATGGAATATGCAAATCGTCGGGGCCATCCGAAACAAACGTAGAGGATAGACAGGAAGTTCACAGGTGAGTTTGGGAAAAGATGCTTTAGCGTATAGCAAACTGCCATTCCCGTGCATGCAAAAGAGACTAAAAAGTCTGAAATGGACAGAGCAAAGAAGTTGACAGTTATACTGTCTTTGAGTCCTTGTCTCTTGTAGACTATAACGTTGATGCTATTGGCAACCATGCCAAAAATACCCAGAGTGTAAAAAAGAGTTAGTTGATTGGTGTACTCCAAAATTAGTTTGACGTCTTTCCCGATCAACGGCTGCACTTTGACGTCATCATCGGGTTGAAGGTCAAGGGTGGCAAAATTGATTGTTGTGTTTTCGTAGCGGATGTCCATCTTGGAAATGTGTTGAACTAGCTGTGGCGTGAAAATAATTTAACTCCTTGAAATATCAAGCTTTTTTAAAACATTAAATGATCCTCAATGACGGACAGATCATAAGGCCTAGAAAACAACATTAATGGATGGGGGATGAACGGATAAATGTGTTGTTGGGGGGGGGGGGGGGTAATTTCATTATTGAAAGATTAAGAATTTGAAGAGCTAAAAAACAAACAAACAAATGAAATAAAAAAAACTTGACATAAAGACTTCTACAAAGTGTAAGTTAAGAAATTATCATTTTTGTTGTTGTTGTTGTTGTTGACAGGAGATCAAGTAGACGTGTAAATGCGATGAACCATTTCTTAACAACAGTGACGTCTTTTGTTTAATGCACCAGTTTCGGCCCTGATGGATTTGTTACCGTAGAATGTGAAATTTGCTCTTTTATTCCCTATTCACATTATGCGTTAGTAGAGATCCCTCCGGGCCAATGGAGGTGCATCACACAAACTTCACCACTGCACTGTAAAGAAACAGTTCGTCTCATTTTTGATCTCTTGTCAACAAAAACGAAAATCAGTTCTAATCCCACAATCCCACAAAGCCCCCAGCCCACCCCCAAAAATATGATAATAATAATAATAATAATAATAATAATAATAATAATAATAATAATAATAATAAATATATTAATATTAATAGTAATAATAATAACAATAATAATAATATTAATAGTAATAATAATAACAATAATAATAATTTTAACATTAATAATATTAATAATAATAATATTTATAATAATAATAATAATAATAATAATAATAATAATAATAATAATAATAACAAATCAACTAAAAAGAAACAAACCCAAAAGAACTAGAAATCTTTGTGGGTGTGTGTGGCTTCTGGCTTCTGATTTAATATTATCTTTATCTTTAAACTATAACAATTTCTAGCCAAGAACGGCGCATTACACTAAAGACAACAATTTTAAAGAAACAGCTCATCGCATTTACTCGAACTCCTGTTAACAGAAAATTGGATAATTTTTTTACCCTTAGACATTCTATCTAAGATATGATAGCGGCCTTGGCTCAACGCGAATCTGCAAGGAAATGTACATCTATCTACCTATTCATTGCATCCATGAAAACAAAAAGGAAACCATCAAAGTTTTAATGCCACGCCAGCAGGCAAGACTTGACTCTCGCGTTTATAGCTTTATATAGTTTATAGTTAGAATCGTGTATGTAGGTCCTCATTTAAGGCCTTGAAATAACCCCGAGCGAGACCCTAATGTTTGTTACGTGTGATCAGGAATGTTGTTTGATGTTGGATGCCAAAGAGAGGATGATGACTCGTAAGCAGCAAAATGTTATTGGAAGATGATAAGATAATTACGTTTGCTCATATCATTTGCCAGTGAAGTTAAGGAAACATGCCGATATGTCATCATAATATAATTCGTTGGCGCCAAAGGAGACAGAAAGAAACACACACACACACACACACACGCGCGCGCGCGCATACACACACACAAACAAAAATAATGATATTTATAACAACAAAAACTAAGTGGTAAAAGAGAGATTCGTTTCAGAGATCAACGTGTCTAAATTTGCATGTTCAAATTTAATCAGCATGCAAATTGTCTGCTCCCATGTCCCCGTGGCAACGTGGAAAATTGAAATTGAACATTCGAATCCGGACGGTTGATTCGGAAAAAGAAAGACCAATAGATTGTTTATAATTTGGGATAATGAAGACTTGGTTTTGAAAAAAAAAAATAATAGTCAGATTCAAGATAACTGTGTATCTCCAAGAGCGATTATAATTATGTATAATATTATTAGTATCGTTTTTTGAATACGAGGAGCGGGTACTTAAGTCACAACCTTTAGCATTGTCCCTCTTGGGTAGGGCGCTTAGCCCTTTGCATATGTACCGGATACTACTCTTATGTAAACATGATCATAAACTAACTACCGAGGTGAAGCACTGAGCCAGAAGCATGGGTTGTTCTAACCTTCTTTAGGACAGACCCAAGAGATAAATCCTCACCCTCCTACCTCCACTTCCCCTCCCCCCCCCCTCCCTCTCCTCCTGAATCGATCAAGATTTTGTCTTTTTAAAGTTATTAAGTAAACTTATAAAATGAGATGCCTCTCAGAT
Organism: Melibe viridis; assembly: GCA_039654465.1. Classification (NCBI taxonomy): domain Eukaryota; kingdom Metazoa; phylum Mollusca; class Gastropoda; order Nudibranchia; family Dendronotidae; genus Melibe; species Melibe viridis. The sequence continues at coordinate 1,850 of JBCIKM010147529.1, read as the reverse complement.
TTTATTATTATTATTATTATTATTATTATTATTATTATTATTGTAAATACTTTATTTTTGTCCTCACATTGCAATTGCCAATAATAAATCTAGCAGAATAGACAATCATATTAAGCATTTGGTAATCTTCTAAATTTGCTTAACGTAAAAAATTCTCAAGTATTCTGAAAATAAAATTTATAAGAAAACGAGAACCTGGGGGTTTAAATTAAGTTGAGATTGATTTAGGCGCAGTATCATATGGCAGGATGGATTCACACATGATGATGAGGACGATGACACACTTTTAGTGTCTCCAAACAGAAGATCCCTGCTCGGGGCAAAATGTGCCCCTTGAAATTGATTGGTCGGGCACGAGTGTGACGTAATTTTTCAAGGATGCATGTCTTGGATTGCGAAAGAAGCTGCATCCTATTTACGTTGTATTAATATTTACTGCATTCAACTTGATACCGCGCCTGTAGTCATTCTGGACCCTTTTTGTTTCATTTTGGCTTTACAGTCGCACACTTGTTGTAATATGTTCTCTTTACATTAAATGACAGTCGCATCATCATTATAATTTTCACACTAAAACTAAAATGCATCATCGATTCGTCTGCTACTGCCATCGCTATGATATTACTTTTTTATGGATATTATCCAGCTCAATAATCGTGCTAAACTTTAAGACCCCCTTTAGTTTAATGTTTGTTTTTTCTTCCTTTTTTACTATTATAATAATATGTATTGTCTTCAAATAGTTTTATTTTATCTTCTTTTTTGTTGTTGTTACATATCCATGTAATTGAAAACATTCACACCCATAATATGCGACAATACAAATAATAAGACATTCTCAAAAACAAGAGACGAGACACACCCACACAATGTAATCACCATCACCATCCTTGCAACAACTAATAAATACATACTTGACTAAATCCTCATTCCTTGCACTGCCATTCCATTTAAGGCAGACGCTATCCACCCACATGCACGAATAGTCCTGGCATCATCTGTTCACATGAACGAATAGTCCTGGCATCATCTGTTCACATGAACGAATAGTCCTGGCATCATCCGTCCACATGAACGAATAGTCCTAGCACCATCCGTCCACATTGACGGACACATTTTGCTTGATAGACTTACAAAAGGCCAAAAATGATGGTTTGTAAGCAAATAAAATAACATTTTGTTATATACCTTATTCGGATAGTGATTGGTTAAAGAATTGACACACATGTTGTATTTGAATGTCTACCTTTATTCAAAGGGTTTCCCCTTAATACGCAGTGATGACGAACAGCCAATTAAATCCGTTTAAATATTGCCAGAATGAGGACGAAAAGTCACTTCGTTATAATAATGTGACAATGCCATTGCATTAGAAAAAAAGGGGGCGGGGGGGGGGGGATGACCTTGTTTATTGTCGCCGATGTCTATTGTTTTACTATCATCAGCTAACACAGCGCATTTTATTTTACTGAAGGTGGACAGAGACACCGAGGAACACCACCAAACACGCTATCGACAACCATTTCGGAGGATCTTTCGTTGCATAATACGGGGCCTTAGGGAATGTTCAAATATAATCTTACACCTTTTTTGGGGGACTTTTTAACCTCCTCCCCACCACATCTTCTTACACTAATCTCACATTCATTTGCCAGACCCCCTTCCCCGCCTTGTAGATCAAATGTGTTTGTATTAACAGTAAAATGAAAAAAAGTAAATTGACTATCTGGTTTTTTTGTGTGTGTTTTTTATCTTCCAAAGAGTGTATCTTAAAATTCCAGGCGCCAAATACCCTCCCCCCTCCCCCCCCCCCCTTTACAAGGTGTAAGATTATACTTAAACGCCCCCCT
>JBCIKM010147418.1:0-13605 GCA_039654465.1 Melibe viridis | reverse complement strand
TTATGCCCGCATCGACAGTAATACTCAGTTCCACTGAGTCAGTCGATATAATTGAAGAAGAAGAAGAAGAAGAAGTCCAAATGGAGAAACATCCATAGGGGGTCTTGAGCTGCAGACACTCCTTGTTCTTATAGTAGGTGTTAAGAAATATGTAGTCCTCTGACGTATTGACAACATTCAGTAGGCTTTGTTAAATGGGTGTAGAAAGGTCAACATCAAATTTTTCTGTTTTGTGTAATAAATGGAACAATTATAAAAATAATACATCTACTGTGGTTTGTCAATCCTACAACAAAACAAACCAATTACTAGAGATTCTGTTAAGTAGATAGTAAAGGTTGAATTCCATATATTTTTTAAGATATGTGACATCCTCGCTTTGGAAGTCTTCCCATAGATTCAATACCGCTGTCAGCTTTGTTGTCCCGTATATTGTTAGGCAGAAAAGTATTGGAAAACTTTCAATATAAGTACTTGAAAAAGAAAGTCCTGTTTGAGTCCCACTTTGTGTCGGACATTTCATTGTTAGATGTGTTCTTAGACCTCTTCCACTAAAATTGTTTTCTTCTGGAAATTTTCGTTAATATAGTGAAATTTTTCATGTGGCTTTGCGAAACTGAATTGACTGAACGTTAGTGTATCATTTTTGACAATTTTGCATTTGTCTTATTTTTATGTGAGATTTTTTTTTTTCAGGTGCTGCAGCAAGATGTCAGCTTTCAATCCATCAGGTAAACATTTTTAAGTATGACATTAAACAATGTAAGTATTTTAATTCCATATTTTTTCTCAAATTCAAGTGAGGAATGATGCTTAAAGTGAAATTGTTTGTTATTTTTACTACAGTACCCTTTTTTTTTCTGTTGAAACATTCTATTTTCTAGACCATCCCCATTTGAGATATAACCCTCTTCGAGATGATTGGATTTTAGTTTCGCCTCATCGATCAAAGAGACCCTGGCAGGGACAAACTGAAAAAGCAGCCCCAAACGATATTCCTCGCTTTGATCCTAAAAATCCTCTTTGCCCGGGAGTGACGAGACCGAATGGACAGGTATGGAAAAAGTTTTTGTGTATATTGGTCTGGTCTTAGTCTTACAGAGCTAAAGAGGGAACAATACTAGGATCCTTGCTGTAATTATGCTCCTTACAAATTCTAAAACTGATTAAGGGATGAGTAAATGAAATTAGTTGTGGCTTTTCTTCAACTCTATTGGTCACACGCAATTTATAATCAATTCATCTCTTTTTGAAACTTTTTTCAATAATCATATATGACTGTGGGTTTGTTTGTGTTGATGTAGGCTTATGCTTTTATGTGTCTTTTGTATTTTTTTCTGTATGTGTATCTGGAACGTTTTAGGCATATTGGGTCCACATTATATAGGGCAAAAAATAACAGTTTTATTTGTGCCAAGTAACAGCATATTTTATTCACCTGTCTCCAGCCTGTAGTAGCTCAAAATTCTTTTACCAAAAAATGTCTTTGAAATGAGGTAAAGAGTAAAAAATTCACAACCTACCATCACTGCCCACTCATGGTCCCCTATCACTCACGTAATTCATCATTTCTTAATTTAGACAATGTTTGTTTTTCTCGTTGACTTGGCTTCTGAAGGTGCATTTTAAGTGAAAATGAAAACAAATTTAAAACCATTCTTTATCTGATATTCCCAATATTTATTGTCCTGTAGAGGACTTGAATCCTTCAAACTTCAAGCTCTTAATTTACACTGCTGATAATCTTCTGCAAAGTTGAGAATTTTCTACTTTTTCCATACATGTATTTGTTCTCATTATCAGCACTAATATAAAAAGGGAAATTGATTCTATTAGTTTGTTAGGATTGATTGTAATTGTAAAGACCTGTTGGATCACATCTGTCGTTAGATAAGACCTTACCCACAAAGTCGCAAAGACAATGTTGGACTATGAGTGGATTTGTATAAAATAGAAAAGAATCCTCTCTGCATTAATATTCTCTCAACTGGCTAGCTTGCAAAATTTGGGTTGCCCAGACTGAGGGCTTTATTTTCCTTTATTTAAACATTTGTCCTTTTCAGGGACATATAAAAAGAATGATCGAAGGATAATTGCTCATTCTTCACAAGCTGGAAAATCTTTGGGGTTGATTGATTAAGCAGTTGGCAGATAGACAGCTTATTAAAATTGCATTTTAATCTCTTGCAACAAATTCATTGATTGATAAAATTTTATTGGAAGTTCTATTAAACCCCTTGGGTGGTGATAACTCTATAACTTAGGGTTATGTTACATGAAGGAGTTCCCTCCATTGCCCCTTGAACACATAAAGAGGATTTTAGCCAGGGTAAAAATATGAATGACCTGCTGATGTAGAGGATGATAATCAAAAAGCAGAGATGAAAGTAAGTCAGTGGAATGATTCAGATTGCAAGAAATGTCTGTCAAATTGAATACAAACATTTTTTTTTTTTTTTGGTGGGGGGATGGTATTTCAATTTTCTGTGTATGTATGGTCAAGTGAAATAATTCCCAAAATGCAAAGGACATCACTGTTAAACAACAACATTTAATTTTTTGTTAACGAAAAATTTCGAGTTTGGTGGATCAAGTTTTTCTATCTTCTTTTGTTTTTTATCCTTTTTTAGTTTTCTTAGGAGAGTAATTAAAAAGCACATTGTTTTTTTTTCCATAAAGACCTTGTGCTTCATTTCTTTTTTTCGTATTATTCCATTGGTTCTCATGGCCATCTAAATTAATATTGTCCTGTAAGTGCCAATGAATGAAACATGGATGTATGTTCGTAGTTTATTCTTTATTGATTTATTGTTATTATTATAATTATTATTATTGTTATTTTTTGTTTCTTTCTTTCTTTTTTGTTTTCTGATTTTCTTTGTTTCTTTATTTTTTGTTGGGTTTTTGTGTGTGTGTGTGTGTGTGGGGGGGGGGGGGGGGTATTTTTTTTCCTTTTGAATTGCTCATCAGAATTATGATGTTGTTTGGACTTCCTCCTTGAAACTTATTTTCCCTACTCTGTGTTGCCATAACCAAATTTATCATTTTTCTGTAATCCAACCTTTTCTCTCTGTAGGTAAATCCTAACTACACTAACACTTTTGTCTTTGACAATGACTACCCAGCTCTTCTTCCTGGAGGTCCTGATCCGGGTCAGTGTTTAGAGGTCACGGAATGTTCAATGATAATGTAAACTCAAATGTCTCTGTTATTTTATGTTCATATTAAGATGTTTTTCTTTAAAAAGTGTTTTAAAGTTATAGCTGAAAAAATCACAAGGATTGTGAAAGAATGGGGAATATGATTCTGAGTTTCAAAAGAACTTGATTATGTTAATCATGTATCAACTCTGAGGATTAAATGAGATGTTGAAAGTTGATATTGCCAAGTGTTCTTCAATGGGCATATATTGGAATATGGACAATCATGGATACAATAATGGGCCAGAGTTATCCATAATCTAGTCTGACAGTTAGAAACTTCTTATAAACGATTAGAATTTCTTCAATTCAGGTGATAGTAGTGCACTTCATTATGTAACCTATATCTTTTTTTATTTTAGTTTTTAATTCTCACCATTATTGAATGCTAAATTTTCTATAAGGAATATTCTTGCGCTAATTATGACCAAGCTAGGTGTTGGCCTTAACAAACCTAGGACAAAAAAATGTGATACTCCTGGTGCCTTTTCTTTTTAAATTTCATCAACTAGACCAAATAATTAAACACAGAAAAAACTCCTTTTTCTGATACCCAGTTGTCTGCCTAACCCTTTGAACCCTAATATGAGGATATCTCTCAAATACTAGACTATTTTAGGGTTTTCATGTACATGTTTATGTACTTTGATCAAATCCCTAAATTTCTGGATTATAGTATATTGGGTCTCTGGGTTCTAATGGGTCAAAGATGATCCACTGGGTCAAAGATGTTTCACTGTGGAAAGCTTACTTACTATTCTTTGAATGATTGTCAGATTTAAGTGCTCTCCTTCCTCCATCCTTTATAATTGTTTCCATTATCTCTCCAAAGACAAGTGCAGTGATCCTTTATTCCGCTGTGCTCCGGCTCATGGGGATTGTAAAGTCATCTGCTACCATCCGTGGTCAGACTTAACCCTTCCCCTGATGGAGAAGGCAGATATTCGCAAGGTGGTGGATGTGTGGATTGAACAGAACATTGAGCTTGGGAAAAAGTTCACCTGGGTGCAGGTAGCTTTTGAAGTCTTGATTTTTGAGCATTGGTTTTTGATATTGGAACTACCAACTATGTAGTTGTTAACTCATCCTGAAAAAGTCGATACCATTCTTTCTTTCGTTCTTTAAAAAAAAAAAATTTTAGATTTATCTTTTTCTTTTTCTTTTTTTTTTTTTTTAAACTCTGGTCATCTCTTAACTGCTCTACAGATACTCCTTTCTCTGTGTAAGTGTTTTTTCTCTGTGCATATTTCTTTGTTGGGAGTGAGCCTTCGGTAGCTATGGCTTTTTGTGTGATTTTTTTCATATCGATGCTCAATTTTCTACTATGTTTTCATCTGGAGATGAAGCTACTTTTTATGATGATTTATTTTTTTTTTTTGTTTAATTTGAGCTTTTGGCGTCAATTTCCATTGTTTATTCTTTCATCATTATGACCAAATCAAGCACATTTATCACTGCCAGCCTAAGCGTTACAAGGTTTACAACAATATTTCCATAAAAAATGTTGAGAACTATAGAACATTGTTATAGTTTTAAAGACCCAGAATTCCTTTTAACCTGATGTAGATACTTCATTTCCTTGAGTTTGTACTTAATCGACATAGTGGGATTTTATTACTTACTTTTGGTTGAATGTGTAATGTATGTCCTTAATAAAGTAATAAATCTTTCTGCCTGCTTCAGATTTTTGAAAACAGAGGCACCATGATGGGTTGCTCTAATCCCCATCCTCATTGTCAGGTCTGTATGGAGTTGAAATTTTATTTCCTTCTTGTATATAGTTATTTAGTCATGTTTATTTTTAAAAATTCCGGCAAATAAAGTAAGACGAGATGAACTAAAGGACTTTCACAAGGTCCTATGACAAAGGATATAAATGGCTTTCCTATTAACATTTAAATTTTATGTTTCTCCTTTTCATGTTTGTTATTTCAGGTTTGGTCTTGTTCTTTTCTCCCAAATGAGCCAGCTTTGAAGGATAAAAACCAACTCTCCTTTTACAAGCAGAATGAAAAGCCCATGTTGATATATTACCTCGAGAAGGAAATAATAAAAAATGTAAGACAGAACTGGTCAAGGGAAAAGGATTTCTTTCCAGTTGTTTTTTTTTTTCCTTTCTTTGAGAAACTCTTGATGTTTAAGGGAAAGAGACAAAAATGTAGAATTTTATTGAACTTAAGTTTCGTTTTTGGTTTTTTTTTTCATTTTAAGTTTTGCTTGAAGCTGATAACTTTGTACTTCACTGATTGTCATTTTTGTATTTTTCTTTTGGATTTTAATGCAAAAACACAGATAATTACGTTGTTTTTATCCTCTTGACTCTTGAATCAATGTTCTTGATTATAGCACTGGTAACATTAACAGCTATTTTTTGTCTTGGTGAGAGAAAAGACATTTTTTAATGCGCCTTGTGAGAAGCTCTTTGCTGATAGTTTTTGTTTGTATAAAAATTAATATCACAATTTTTTATCTTTGATCATTATACTGAACTAGAAATTAGCTTAACACACAGTCTAAGTGATGATTTCTCAGTAACCCATGCTTAAAAGAAATATCAACAAAATACTGATTTTTTTTTTCCAGTTGTCCTTCTAATTTAGTGTTATTAACTTAAATTGATTAATTGATAAGTTCACCCAACAGCTTGTGTTTTATGTGACTTGTTATTATTGTTCAGTCTTCCTTTATCTATGGGGAGTCCAATGGAATCCAGATAAAGTTACCACTTCGGGATAGGGAATAAGTGTTGACTTTAAGCAAGGTTGACTTTATCAATTTGCAAGGATGTAAACCCTTGAATGAAAAATATGTGGCAGGATCACAGTACATGACAGCACTTGTTGCTTTCATAGGTCTTTTTGTTTTGTTTTGTTTTTCTTGTTTACTAATTTGTGTGTGCGTATGTTTTGTGCTTAACATAGTTTGTAATTTTCCCCTGAAATAGTGAAATTTAAGTAAATGTGCTGGGGTTTTTGGTGTTTTTTTGTTATTGTTGATTTTTCTTTTTTGTTTGTTTATTTTGTATTCTTTTCTTTTCATTTCTTTTAACAAGAAGGCTAACACCATGACTAAACTAGCAGCGTATTGTCTTGCTGAGCTAATTCTACAGGAGAGGATCTGAACAGTCCCTGTTGGTAGTGACATAGCTAATTATTATAGTACATGTGTGATGCTAAGGAAGACACAGTTGAGGGTCGGGTGGGCACTTCGCCTGGCCTTGACTTGAAGAGAGGCAATATCCGGCCAGTGAAGTAAAACAAACATGTCAAAATGGTCATTGGCATTGTGTTGTTCATGAAGTGGTGGAATGTGCTTGCTTCACGCACCTCTGCTCTGCTGATTTTACCTCTACCTCCCCCTCCCCCTCCCTCCCTTCCGGCTTAGTCACATCGTTGTGGCACATAAAATGACCAAGTGGTGTTTGCAGGAATAGCCTCACCTTCAGTCTGTGTTACTTTGGAGTGGTTGAATCTGAAGAAAGGCGAGCGAAACATCCTCTTACTTTTAATTTTATTGCCCTTTTGCAAGGATTTTACCACCCCATTCTGTCCAAGAGTGTTGACTTAAAGCGAGTTTCACGTCCAGGTCATTGACTTCATCAGAAACTAAAACACTAAGATTAAGAAGGAACAAAATGGGACAACTGCCATATGTTGCTGAAAGCAAGAGGAATTGAAGTGAGGTGACTTTATCTGGATTCCACTGTACTTGGCAGAGAGTTCTAGTGCTTGCCTCTCTAGTGAAAGGTCCCGAGTTCGAGTCCCATGAAGGGGAAAAATTTTTCTGGTCAATTTACCTGGCAACATAAAGGTACAATAACCTCTCAAATCGAAAAGCTGCAGGTTTGAGTACAGCAAAATAGCATAATATAACTGGCTGTTTTTCTGGTCGGAAGCGGCTACCTTATCCTAAGTTGCATGGATCAAGCATCTAAGTGTTTTAGAGGTGGATGAAAAACTAGGAGATGGATGTAAATCTCGGAAATCCACATCATTGTAGACAATGTTGTCTCTCTGTCAAAAAATTGTAACACGCCTAACAGGTGACATGTATCGTCATATTTGTAATATGTTAGTTGTCTGCCAGGGATGTAATGATATTGTAAAGTGCATAGAGTACATTATTAGATATACGCTATATCAATCTATAATCAAACTATTCTGCTTGTTAATGAATAAATGATCAACGCTGCAACAATATTGATATGTATTATAGAATAACTGTATTTGAGCATTAATGTGTTTGGTTTTATATATTGCGAATTACTTCTTGTGCTTGTAGTTATGCTTATGCATATGTTTATTCTACAAAATTTTGTTAATGTTTCTATGCTATCTTAAAAATAGTGATTGATTCAATATTGTGGTGCGTTAATTTCTTAGCAGAGGATACATATTTTCTTTACTCTTAACTGGTTTCTTTGACATTAAGGAGAGAATTGTATTGAGCAGTGACCACTGGGTGTGGCTGGTTCCCTACTGGGCCTCGTGGCCCTTTGAAACTATGCTGCTGCCACGACGTCATGTCTTGAGGATAGAGGACTTACAAGAGGAGGAGAAGAATGGTGAGTGAACCATGAATACAATGAATAGTAGTGGTGGTCTGTGACGCGTCTTGCCGTATCCCCACTTGCGCAATTTCTTTTTTCTTTTTTTTTTTTTTAATTTGGTTGTTTCTTCCATGGATAGCCTTTCAAATGAAAATGATAATAATTCATTTGAAGGGCTCACAGTATTGGTATATGTTTCCTTAAATGCTCAAAGGTACTAGGCAGTTTTCACAAAAGGCACAGTCCAAGCAATGACAAAAAATGTTGACAATAAAAGTTCTTATTCTTACAGTTGCACGCATTTGCAAACAGGCGTGTCGTCAGCATTTTCTTTGAGGTTTTTAGAGTTTTAAGAGTTTTCTGTTTGTTTGTTTTTTGTAATGCACAATCTATGTGTCAAGTGAATTTCATCAAGATTTCTTAAGCCCAAGTAGGGTTTCTTATGTGTATTTTATATTATAAGGATGAAGGAAGAGATGTTATCATAGCAGAAGATATCTCTCCAAATTATGTTTTGTGGAAATAAAGCTTAACAAAAATGATGTGGAAAATTTTTGCATTTTTTACTTTATGGGCTCAGTACTGAAGCAAATTATGACCCCCCTTTTTTAACCACTTTTTTTTTCTGTTGTTGCTGTAAAAACGAGTAGTTTTACCGCAATTTTGCACCTTATTACTCTAAACTTGTTTTTTTTTAGAAATGTGAGAGATCATTGTTTTTTTTCTGCTGAATAGATTTACATAAACATTTTTTCTCCTTTTTACTTTACTTTTTTAGGAGTAAAAGGCAATCATCAGAGCGTGTGCTCTTAATTGGAATGATACAGTCATCTGTGTTTTTTTTCCTTTTACTTAATTTTGGCTCGAATGTTGTGGGCACTTTTTAATCAGTATATACATTGGAAAATGCTTATAAAAGACAAACAAAGAACATATTTTGAAGAAGCACCTTATAAGAAATAAATTCATAAATCCTGACTGATAGAGAGAATTACTGATACAAAGATATAATTTTGTATGCCTCAAGATGTTCCTTATATCAGTGCTCTACTGTTACTTTCCTTTTTTCTTTACACATCATTTTACTGTCTGGCATCCCTAGATTTGTGTCTTATCATGAAACAGTTGTTGACTGTGTACGACAACCTGTTTGAGACACCCTTCCCTTATTGCATGGGCTGGCATGGAGCGCCAACTGGCACCTTTCTCTCCCAGGACTGCAGCCACTGGCAGCTGCATGCTGTGTTCTACCCACCTCTGTTACGCTCAGCGACTGTCAAGAAGTTCATGGTGGGTTTTGAGATGTTGGCTTGCTCTCAGCGTGACATGACAGCAGAACAGGTAAGAAGGAATTTCTCTTTATATTTTGACTGATGGTTTCTAAACTTTATCTTTTGGCAGTCTTTGATCTATTTATTAGTTAAATCCAAATACTTGTTGGCATCCAACTGACTGTGTAAGTGTGAGAGAGCAATGGTGATTGTTGTGCTTTTTGTTCATTAGACACCCTTAAATGGGAGCATGTATGTGAGCACACATGTGTTCAACACAAAGAGAAATTTATCTTATCTGCAATTGCTTACAAAAATATTTTCGCTCACAGACAAAATGTTAATTTAGGTCTCCCAATAATTACTATTTCCAAATAAACCTCATTTTCTGCATAATAGTTGTAGTTTTCATGCAAAGCTTTCATTTCAAGAAAACTTACTAACTAATACTTTCCCTTAGACACAGTTATTGTAATACTTATGTCATTTTTTGTTTTTATTTACATTTTCAGTCAGCAGAGAGATTGCGCAAACTGCCTTTGACTCATTACAAGACAAGACCTTCTGAAGACTCCTGATGATTTCTCTTAAAGAGAATAAGGATCTGTTTAGTACAAAAACTTATGTACTTCTGTTATTATTTATTACTCTCTACTAGATGAAATCAATAAGATTGGATCTTAAAATGATTTTAATTGTTGCTCAGTATATTAGAGTTAAGGTTGGTGACCTGCCCATGCAAGAGATTGCTGCTTACACCCTCTGTGTTTTGTTTGTTTGAGTTTCAGTTGAATGATATTATTATTTTACCTCATAACATAACAAAACATTACATTACATTACATAAAACATCACATAACATAACAAACAGCCATCATATTCATTAGAAAGAAGTCCTATCGTTATTTTAAGATTTTGATCCATTCTAGATCCTGCACATGCTGAATTTAAAATCTCCATTCATTTTTCAATATTGAAGTCTTAACATTCTCCTTACTGTTATCTTCATGTCAATGTCGTCTTCTTGAGGTGTTACAGTTTACCTCTTGACCTCTTTTTACCCATGACAACTACACTAGTCAAATCATATTTTAAATATTTCCTCAGATTTTAATAATGTTTATTTTCCTATTTTTCTGTCACTATTATTATTTCCCCAATTACATAGACTAACTTCTCAACCTTCTCAATTATGAATTATTGAATTAATGACTATGTAAAAACTGGGGTTTTGTGTTAATGTGTCGGATGTTTTCACATGTTGTTTTTATCATATTAATTTATCGATCCAATTTTTAAAACTGTTCTATCCATTGATGTGGATTTCTTATCGCCCTTATACTTCTCCAGCAAGAAAGGGGAGGAAATTCTTACTGGTACTGGCAGGGCAGTTTAAATTATAAATGAATATGAATAAAAGGTATTTATGTTATGAATAGGTGCCACTGTTTTTTTTTGTGTGTTTCGGACTCAAAATTAATAATAATATGCTACTCTTATGCTACATCAGACTTGGTTGGATTCATTTAGTTTTTGAGGTACTAACTGGACAATAGAATGTATGCCTCTTGGACTCCCCTCCCAAAGTAGAAGAAAGAAGTTATTCAAAATGTGCACCCCCTTCTATTGAAAATTGGTCAAAGCACACTCCCACCTCCTTTCTATTTGATGCTGAGGAATCATCATGCTCATACAATAATTGCCGAAGTCATTTTTTGGGCAAATTGAGTCAGGGGTATGGTAAGCATCCTCTCAGCCAGCACTATCATCTGGTAAGGTCAAGTTTTAGAATTGGCAATTTCATACTGGTCAACCGCCTGAAACCACAATTGCCTAAGTCAAACAATGAGTAGAAAATAAACAGTTTTTTGCTGATTACTTGAAATGGCAAAAAGTAACTTAGGCAATTATTGAATGAGCGTGACGAAATGCAACATCTCTTCTTCACTTGTGCAAGTCTAAGGGCTTTATTAGATGTGTCGATATTGGGTTGATAAATGATCAGCTGATATTGACAGACGATCTTCACTTATTTTCCAGCCGATAAATGGTCAATTATTGGGATGTCTTTTAAAAGATCGCACAGATATTGGCCCAATTTATTGTATGACATTATCAAAATGCCTATTAGACGTGTCAATATTAACCAACGATAATTGGCCATTATCGGTGTCTGATTTCAACGCAACCTAGACCCAATTATCATGTTGTTTAACATTGCGTCTAATGAGACAATCCTGCAAACAAGTGCGATATTGGCCCAATATATCAGCCAAAAAAAAATTCAGGTGGCGCCTTAAAAATCCTGTGTGATCTAGCGTGCTGGTGTAACAGGCATTAATGACTACCGTAGTGTTTTTGACGTAAACTATAAACACTATCCCTATCCTCTAAAAAATGACAGAAGTATTTTTTGCGTGCGTAATCAGTCAGAGAAAACCATGGAGGACAAGCTATCGTTATAGAGGCTATTGAAAATGCCAATTATTGGATTGGTAAGTATCTACCTTCTCTACTAACCAGGAGGGGACTTAATCGTTTATTGTTTTATTATGTTTTTGTTTTTTGTTTGTTTGTTTTTTGTCAAGGTTCAGTGAGAAATTGTTTGCCACTGACTGTGTATGGACAGTAAACACGTAAATCACAGGTGATGAACGACCCGATGCTAACAGACTATACCCCGTCTTTGTCCTCCGACTCTGACTCATTGCTGATTTTTAAAAGTACCACTAGTCGACCATTCTGATCACGTAGTATAGTTTTATGGTGAAAACTGCGATATAACATTGGCCGTATTAATAAACCCTGGATGGCTCAATTGGTAAGCCCGCTGTTCTGGCAGTGGCCAGGCGAATCGGTGCCGTGGCAGGTCCTGGGTTCGATTTCCTCCTCCGACGTCTTCCTGTTTTGTTTTTTTTCCTTTCTCTCTATGGCTTTGACTCACCTCGGCACTATGCCTATACTAGTTTCTGCTCATTTTCATCTTTTTCCAGTGCCAGCTCCTCTTTTCTTCATTTGTGTAAACTTTATGCAATGGTTTTACGAAAGGTTTATTAATACGGCCACAAGTCTGCATGCCAATCAGAAATATCCCTGTGACGTCCGCGCTCACTCTTTGCATCTTCTGCATACCTCTGACCGAAGACTTCAGAGGGGAGGTGTGGGAACAGACCTTATCTCAATATCTCACACTCACACTGTCCTCACAAAAATGAGGTCAATGATCAACCCAGAAATATATTGCTCACTGTCTCCTCCTCCTTTTTCTTATTCCTCTACCTCTCCTCCTTCTTCTCTTCCTATTCCTCCTCCTCTTCCCTCTCATCCTATTTCTCCTATTCCTCCTGCTTCTCATTCTCCTCTTCCTATTCCTCCTCCTCCCCATTCTCCTCTTCCTATTCCTCCTCCTCATTCCTCTCTCCCTATTCATCATCCTCCTCCTCCACCTCCACCACTTTTTGCTCCTCCTATTAGTCCTCCTCCCCATCCTCCACCAACCGACATTTTGGAATCCTTTGGAATTTCCCCCAGACAGCGACCTCAGGCCTGGGTACTCTTTTCGAGTTCTACTAAGTCTCTTGGAGAAGATGCACACATAGTTTACAACCGGAGAGGACAAGTTGTTGGCATAACATGACGGCTATCGAAAATGACCGTGATCGGATTTGTAAGTATCTTCCCACTGTACAAACCCAGAGGGGATTTTATCAGGGAAGGTTCAGTTAGAAATTAGGTTGCCATTGTGTATTGACAGGAAATACATGGATCACAGGGGACGAACATCCTGATGCTAATAGACTACCCCTTCTTTGTGCTCTGACTCATTGCTGCTTTTTATAAGCGCCACTAGTTGACTATTCTAATCGCGTAGTATAGTTTTATCGGGAAAACTGCGATTTACCATCATGTCTGCGTGCCATTCAGACATATCTCTGTGACGTCCGCACTCACTCTTTGCATCTTCTGCATACCTCTGACCGAAGACTTCAGAGGGGAGGTGTGGAAACGGACCTCATCTCACACTGTCCCCACAAAAATGGGGTCAATGATCAACCTTGAAATCTATTGCTCACTATCTCCTCCTCCTATTTCTATTCCTCCTCATTCTTCTCCTTGAAGTAGAAGTCCTCTGTTGTTTTTTTTTGTTTATAGGAGATTTTAAGGCCCCACGACACAAGAGAGAGAGAGAGGAGAGATAGATAGATAGAGAGAGAGAGATTGTGTTTGTTTATTGGAAGTTTTAGGGCCCCATGACACACGTGTCATCTCTCAAAACACATATGGACGTCACCGAGAGATGATTTACAATGACAAAAAATATCATCCATCCTTACAAAAATAAGCAATGGCCATCAACAGCTCTATGGTTCAGGAAGACCCAGGATCTTTAAACCCCCCTTGTGTACAAAAGTACTTAGTACGTTTAACTTGTGACCTTGCAGCCATGCACCAAAAGGCATGAAATAAGGGATGACAATTGAGTTGCAAACAAGAAAACAAAAACAGTACATCACAGAAAAGGGGATAAAGTAAGACGATAGCTTCAGTGTAAAAGAAAAGAAACAGAAGTAGAAGAGCCCACCAG
>JBCIKM010147417.1:0-23787 GCA_039654465.1 Melibe viridis | reverse complement strand
TTCATACATACGTGACAGCATCGACAGTAATACTCAGTTACACTGAGTCAGTCGATATAATGGAAGAAGAAGAAGAAAGAATTTCTGAAGTGTTGTGTTCTTTACATTAATTGTGAGTTTCAGTTGCTCATCTGAGAACTTTATTAACAGTGTCCCTTGTTTTTTTATAGTCTCGACTCTGAAGTATTGGATAAAATCAGATTACTATTTTACTGTTGAACACCTTTAGTGCAAACAGCTGGAGACCAGCAACTAGATGAATTTGCTTTAAACATACTCCAACTTAGCTAGTTGTTTTGTTTTGTTATCCATAACCCTTCATACTCCCTAAGCAGTGTCAGGACCCAGCTCAAAGGAGCTGGGAAGAACTCTGGATCATAAGAAATGAAGACAGGCAGAAGATCGGTCCACTGTGTGGTAGGATCTGCTCATTGATAAAGATCAATAAGCCAATTTACTACTGGGCATAGCTTAGCTAGTTACAATGTACAATTGGTCCTTTTTAGATTTACGTACTTTTGTATTTCATTTCTTTTCCAAAGAGATGAAAATTGTAAAAATTCTGATTTTATTTTGTTTTAAATACCTTTTCAAAATACTGTAACATGAATATTAACAATTAATCGCACATGGAAGGTGTCGAGAAATAAGACTAGATAAAATTCTCCCATCCAGACAAGAGAATTGGTTCCTGCTACATGGATGTCCCGTTGTTTGCTGCTGGTCGTGGGGGAGTTTGTGCTGATGTCATTGCAGAGGAAGCATCAAGGGCAGCATGTTGTTGCACGGTTGGAAAAGGATGGGGAGAAGTGGTCGGGTTTTGTGAGCCTTGCCCCAAGAATGGAACAGGCAAGTTTTTGAAAGTTGTAATCCTTAAACCTGCAATCGTATCTATTTAGCAACATATTTAAGTATAAAATGTCCAACTTTTTGTCAGAGAAACAAGAATGGTACCTTTTAAAATAATTTTCTGAAAAAAAATTCCATATATCTCTTTGCTTTTTCTGTTACTCTGTTCTCATTTTTGTGAGGGTTCTTGCTTTTGAATTAATTGTTTGCATCACCTGTTTATTTACCTACCTGCAGGCTGTCCTTTTATTATTCCCCAATAGAAAATTGAAGTAGCTCAAAAACTATAAAAGATAAAAACTTCCAGTTTTTTTTTTTAAGTTTTGACAATTATCCTAGTTTTGTTGGTACTGAATACCAAAACGATACAGCCACAGTTTTTCCACAGGGATGTAGTGTGGGAAGAGTGGGTAAAACAAAAAAAAAAAGGATTTTGATACAAAAGATAAAATAAAAATCAAAGTGAAGTCTTATCCAATTTCATTCAAAAGTGATCAGCAACACATAGCAATCAGCTCTCAACTTCAGGATCAACCTCTATGTAGGTTTTGCCATTGCTTTCAACTTCTCCAACCGCTGTTTTAACTCCATTTGTGTCTTTTGTTGCATTGCCACAACTTTCTATACATTGACTTGGAAGTAGCAAATGTTTCTTGCACATATTGAATACACATAGTCTTTGACATAACCCAATGATAGGTAGAAGTCAAAGTAGGTGATGCTTATTGACCTTGAAGGCCTAGGCAAAAGGCTGGCCTCTACCAATCCATTTGTCTGAAAACAAAAAGCTCTGATACAAGCAAGCAAGCACAATCCAATCCCATTTAATATCAGGCACTTTTAAAAAAGACTAGATGTTTTTACTTTGTTATTTTTTTTGCTTTTTCAATTCTTTATAGGGGAATGATAAAAGGACACCTTATATTTCTTCACAATATTTCCCTCCTCTGATGACTTTTTTTCAATATTTCATTTTTCTTCAGCTGAAGCTGCCAATCTTTGTCCAGGAGGGCCAGGTTTCAAACCAAACCTAGTTAGTTTGGTTGTTGAAGGTAAAGGGATTTTTTTAAACCTCATTTGAGTTGTGTTCATTTTTTCTGAATTAATTATTTTTATTTCCATCAGTTTTTAAACTTTTGATGACTTTTTCAAAATCACTGTTTGCACAAGACATTTCTGAAATGAAATAAGAATGAATGTTAATAGAACCTTTGCTTCTTTTCCAGATATTGATGAATGTGCTGAAATTGAAAACTTATGTGAAGGAGGGGAGTGCACAAATACCTTTGGCTCCTATCTGTGTACCTGTCCAACAGGGTTTAGATTGGATCCTTTCAGAAAACGATGTATTGGTAAGTATTGAATTTTGCAACATGTTTTTGTTCTACACCAAACTTATCCCAAAGGTACTCTTTATCTTGTTTTCTCCTATTTTCCAGCAAATGAAAACCTTTTGTGTAAATGATGGGAGGTGGGAGGGGGAAGAGGGTTACTTTTATGCCTTTTTATATCAATGCCTGAGTGCAATAATTGAGCAGCAAAGTTTTCTAGGAATCACGATTTAACTATTTTCTAGCATTCCGAAAAAGAGCACACATACTTGGTATTATTTTTTTCAATAACCTTTTTTGCTATTCAGATTAAATCTCTGAGATTTTGTATGGTAATAGAATTTGGAACAAAGTCACTTCATACCAAATTACCTGTTATTCATGAAAATGGACTAGGTCTAACAATATTATACTTACATTGCCAATATCCTAAATGGTCATTTTCAAACAAATTATATTATATCCTTGTTAACAAATACTTTGGTACCAAGATTACCTTTTTTTTCTTTTTACATAAATAATGATTGATAGAATTTATATGTTAGACATTGGAAACTTTTCCCTTTCCCATAGATATCAATGAATGTGAAACAAGCCCTGATCGCTGTGGCGTAGGCCGTTGCCTTAACACTGATGGAAGCTATCAGTGTGTTTGCCCTGATGGTTATATTCTTATGGAGGATGGAGAAACTTGCATGGGTAAAACTATTTTTATTCCACCTTGATAGGTTTTATTTATTATCATATCCTCTTTAAATTTTTTCAATTTTTATCCCCTGATATCCAGAGCTCTTTTGCCTATTAATTCGCTTCATTTTGACTTGATTTTGATGTGTTTCGTTTATTTATTTCTTATTTTTGGCTTTCAAAATGCTGATGTTAATAGGAACTATGCTGCTTATTATTATTTTTTTTTAAAATCATTTTGAAATAGACACAATTGGATTTGTGACAGTTTTTCTTTATCCTGTTTTTGCTTCTCTTCTAGACATGCGTAAAGGTCAATGTTACAGGGAGTTCCAGAATGCATCAATCCGTGCAGGTGACCTTGTTTGCTTGGACCCCTTATCAACTATTCAGACCCGATTCCAGTGCTGCTGCTTGTTTGGAATGGCATGGGGAGAGCCCTGCAGTGCCTGTCCCTCAAGGACATCCAGTATGTATCAAGATATGATCTTCTCTATAATGATTACTATGATTTTGATCACTTGGATAACGATAGTCATTTTGTTTTTTATGTTTGTATCACAAGGAAGCTTCATACAATGCAAGTCAGATTTCTTTTTGCCAAAATTGTATATTATGGTTCTTAAATTTCCACATAACTATAACAATTGGCACTTTACAGTCTTAAAAAATGGATTACTTAATAAAAAGGAGTATTGTGTAGAAACATTAGTTGAAGCCTTCAAGCACTTCAAAATACCTGATTTCTGTTTGGTTATAAACAAAGAGCACATGATGATACAAAACTGGTAATTATGAGAAGGAATGCTTTTATTTTGAAATCTATATTTATATTATAATTATTTAAAAAATCTATTCCCCTTCTAATTCTAATTTGGATTCTGAGCTCAACTTGCATATTTTAGGAAAATTTGCACTTATCAGTTGGTATAGCTGCTGAGTTGAAACTGAAAGAAAAATAATAATTGCTTGCTGATTTATTTGTAAAAAAGCTGTTTACTAAATCATTGTTTTGATCTTCCTTTTAGCTGAGTATAAGAATCTCTGTGAGCAAGGCCCTGTCAGAATAACTGGTAAGTTGTATACTGTGTGATGTAGAGAATCAATTGAAAAAGCAAGGAATGGAACTATTTCTGCTTTAAAATCTTCATCACTTTTTGACTTGTAACTGTAACATTCCATTTTATCATTTTTTGTATATCTTGCTAAGCTTTTATATTTCTTATGACTGGATGGGCACTCTTGCTTATTTCCTCTTCAGACATAAATGAATGTGAAGTGAATCCTGATTTATGTCAAAACGGCCGTTGTGTGGATTTGGACTACAGTTTCAGATGTGAATGTTTTGAAGGATATGTTTATAACAACCTGAGACAAACATGTGAAGGTAAGTTAACATTAACCTTCATTAAAGAAGATAACGGACATCTATTCATTAATTACAAGATTTTAAATAACTGTCTTTGAAATTGAAAAAAGAAAAATAAATTCCAATATCTAGATTTGGATTTATGCTGCCATTAGAGATTATTCATCACAGTATTGAAAAATACAACTATACAATGCCAAAAGGAAAATAGATATTGTTCTTTTCTGGCCTGCTCAGTGTTTCTGTTTGTGTTACTCCCTGTGCTTTCTATTTTATCACTTTTTAAAAAGTCAAAGAAATATTTTATATCGTTGTTTATACACATTCTTATACATCTATAAAAGGATTACAATTTCATGAACAGATGACAATGAGTGTCTTCGTGAAATCGACCCCTGTATGGGTAATGCCCAGTGTGTAAACATCCCAGGCCACTATCAGTGTGGCTGCCCAGATGGCTATGACCTTCGTCCAGATGGAAGAAGATGCAAAGGTAAAGCAAAGCTACTCTATTTTTTAAAAATGTTTCTACTAATTACAATATCCCAAATTTTAATGTTCAGGTTTATCTGAAAGCAAAGTGAAAGATGAGTTGAAATTATTGAACCTTTGTATCGGACTGTTTATTATTTTTTTTTCAGAGTTTTACTCAGTCATATCATCAATACTGAATTTAGCCTCTAAGGTCTGTGAATGCTCACCACACGATTCATGTAACATGACTCTGACTTGTAAACGACCTTATTTCTATCACTCCTCAGACATAGATGAATGTGAAGAAGTGCCAGGTGTTTGTGACAATGGAAAATGTCTCAACTTAGAGGGCAGCTATACTTGTATCTGTAATGATGGCTACAGACTTTCTCCAGATAGGGAAGAGTGTGTTGGTATGTGCAAAAGTTTATTTATTGAAGAGGCTATGTTGAGTTTTATATTTATTTTGTTCTGAATTTTCTTCTAATTATTTTTGAGACTATTCAAAGAATATTTTTGGCATATGACCCAGTTATTCCTACAAGTTGAACAAAATATTTGTAGACAAGTGTGGTTGTAAATTGCGAATAGATCTCTCTAAGGGTTTTCCAGTTGGATTAAGTTATTTTGCAGTCTCTTTGTGATAAATTGAATGGTTCAAATACTCTCTCTGTATTTTAATTAATACATACACAATTGATATTGATATCTAATCTCACTGAATTTTATCAACCTTCAGACATAAATGAATGTGAAGCACGCCCAGGGATTTGCAGAAATGGCACCTGTCACAATATGGAAGGATTGTTCCGATGTCATTGCAGTCCTGGTTTTACTCTCACCCAGGAAGGAGACTGTGCAGGTGAAAAAAAAATTTGCATTTTTAGGTTTGAATGCCAAAAGCAGGAAAGTCTTGTTTGTATTTGAAATCTCGTTTTAGAGGGATTTTTTTTGCAGTGCCTACATTTAAATTTTACCTTGGTCGAAGGTATGATAGGATCTTTCTTAAAATGTGGTTTTGAAAACAGAATTCAATTGAATTACAGAAAATGTTGATTCTTAATCTTCATAAGTTTAGGTGTTCTTTTCATAATGTGAATATTTTAACTTCAAACAGGTATGAAAATATATTCTTGATTAATAAGTATGGCCATTTAAGATTTTTCAGGTTGAAATTCATATCTGAATCAGTGCTGATCAGACATCTTGTTGAAGACATCTTTAACATTGTACTTGAACCACTTTTTAAAAAATGATTAGCAGTGAAATATTCTATATTCTGTGAGTATATGCAATACACATCTTCACATAATGATATACCCTTCATACAGATATCAATGAGTGTCAGGCGATGATTGGAATCTGCACAAATGGACGATGCGTCAACACTCAAGGAGGATTTACTTGCCAATGTCCTGAGGGCTACACCCTATCTAAAGATGGGCAGAACTGCCGAGGTTAATTTTTTTAAAAGATGTAAACCAACATTACTTCACTTTGATCAATCTTGCATTATTTTTTAACCCTTGATTCAGGAGTTTTCAATTCGGCTTAATGAAATATATCAATAACACATCATTTTCTCCAATCCGGACTTTTGTTTTGAAGTTGCTTCATGGATTTTCCCTCAAATATCTCTCTTATACTTAAACCTGATTTTCCCTCAAATATCTCTCTTATACTTAAACCTGATTTTCCCCTTATGATTAGGAATCAAAGGATGTTTTGATGTAATTTTTCTTCTTAGTGAACAAAGGTATCCCTCATGTCCTTTTTTCAATCTAGTTTTATTTCCATCACACAACACATATTTTACTCATCTTTCCCAGATGTTGATGAATGCACAGAGCTTAATGCCATGTGTGATGGTGGAACATGTCAGAATTCTGAAGGAAGTTTTGTATGTAAATGTCCCGAAGGTTTTAGATTGTCTCCAGATAGAAAAACTTGTCTTGGTAAGTTTGTTTTTTTTAATATTTGAATTATTGCTCTAGGTAAATTATAGAGTAATAGTACGACAGAGGATTGACTCTGTATTCTCTTGGAATAAAATTCTATGCTTATGTTTTCACCTCGTAACACATCTGTCATTGTAATCCCATGACTATTGTCTGAAACAACATCATGCAAGAGATGGTTGGAAAGACTGTGATTTGGTTTTTCCTACTGCTTTACAAACATTCATATGGTATCCATCCTTCATTTGTTTCTGGGATTCAAATTTTGATATTGCTTTGTGAGCATTTTCTAGAATATTTCAAGATATAGAAAGGATATTTTCTCTTTTTTGTTCAGACATCAACGAGTGTGAGGAGTTACCCTCTGCTTGCTTTGAGGGCGAATGCAGGAATGTTGATGGAGGCTTCCAGTGCATCTGCCCTGATGGTTTTGAAGTGACCACTGATGGCATGGCTTGTGTCGGTAAGACATATAGAGAAATGTCTTAAATATTGAACACTTCTATAGAGGTTGTTTTGTTTGTTGAATTTGTTTTTTGAACTTCAACCTCAGATAACTAGGGAAGTTTAAGAACAGATGAGATTCCATTTTCAACTTAAGATACTAAATCCCGCCTTTTTTTTTTTTAAAAACTAATCCAGAAAAATGTCTGTTTCAGGAAGTTTTCATTTTTTGTTTTGTGAGATGTAAGAGAATTAAAATTTGAGAGAAGAGAATAGAGTGTTCATATTGGGTATTTTATGTTTTTATTTCAGATGTAAGATCTGGAACTTGCTATGAAGGCTTTCAATATGGCAAGTGCATTGATCCAAGAAGAAGTAATTTGAGCAGATCTGAATGTTGTTGCACTGAAGGAGCTGCATGGGGATTTGAAGGCCTTTGCAACCTCTGCCCATATCCCGGGGATGGTAACAGAATTTTTCTTGTCATTGCTTTATCTTTATTATGAACTGTAGTCAGCAGTACAAGATATAATTATAAATGGTTGAAACAACATCAATATGGTGGACATAAAACAAGACAAAAGAACAAGATAAAACAAAAGAAACAAACAAGCAACTAAAAACCCCTTGAACTTATAAAACTATATTGTGTACATTATCTGTACTGGCTTTTTATTTTATACCTTTAAAATTATAATTGTTAATTCTCTGTGAAACTTTTTGTAAGATTTATTTATCAAAGATACAAAGTATACCACAATTTCAAAGTCCATTTGATAGTATGATGCTTTTCTTAGATTAACTTTTCATTCATCACCATTTCTTTTTCAGCTGGATTTAAATACCTTTGTCCAGAGGGCTATGGCTATGTGCCAACAATAGGCGGGGAAATTGCAGGTATGTCACACAGCAAAATATTTGAAACAAAATTGTTTTTTAATGACATTTGGATATAGACCTACAACATTAGTTGGGAGTTTTGAAAAACTTAGACATGAGCAATACAGGCCTCACTGTAGCCTATTATGCTCTTTTATGATATGATATGATATGACATTGGCTAAATTTGTGTGTCAGTTGATTCTTCAAAAGCAGGTTATTTAAATTTATCTTCTAAATGAGAGGGAGCCAATCATAGAGAGATAAGTTTACTTGTAACTTTTATTGTTTATCTTGAAGTCATTTTCTTTTATATTCTTCTTAACTTTTTCATAATATCACATAATATTCTTGAGTCTAAAGGGGGAAAATCACTCCTGGTAAATTCAGTAATAGGTCAGTACTATTTAATATTTTTCACTTATTTCTCCTTCATGATAACACATGCTCGTTTTCATCTCAATCACAGATGTCAATGAATGCAAGATACACCCTGGAATCTGTGTGAATGGAGTTTGCATCAATAATGATGGATCCTTCCGCTGTCAGTGTGAGAAAGGGTTCAAGCTTGATGCAAGTGGACGCAAGTGTGTTGGTAAGCTCTACATAAAAGAATTTAATCCATATTGATCATATCGTCGAGGTAAAAATGGTCATGTTAGTAGAAAGCATACTTTGAATGGATGTTTTATCCGTTGTTAAAGATACACATTTTAGAATAATATTGCTTTTGCCTGAACATTTTAACTGAAGCATGTCCCTTATCCTAAATATTATGGGTAAGCATTTTTTAAATTTAGCAGTTTAGTATTATGACAAAACAGCAGGCAGCGCTAGTCAATCCTTAAATCTACAGTTAAAATAGCACCAAGAGCCATCCCATTGTATGACTATTGCAAGTATGGAGAGATAGTTAGAGGTAGTTTGTAGCATCAATAATTTGGATTTAAGGATTTTGCATTTTTTATGCTATCCTTATTTGGGGTTAAAGGCTCAAAGTATCCGAATGTTGAATAATGAACAGTAAATGTTTGAGTTAATGGTTTCAATTGAAGTTTTTCATCAATCCTCTATTCAACATCTGTGCAACTCATGACTGTAGGTAGATTTTTTTTTAAATTCTGAAATCAAGATAGACTGAGGAAAACACACCCATGACCTGGCACCACAGCTGTAGAATGTTTTACCTGCCTAATGTAAACATTATTATAATACACATTTTATCTGGGCAAGATGCGGTAGCTCAGTTGGTAATGTGTTTGACTGGCATGCCAAAGGGCGAGGGTTTGTCGTAGATAACACGGGTGAATCCTTTTGGCATAGAGTGTGAGCTCAATGAATAATTGAGGCTGCGGCACTCTTGTGTTTGCAGGTGGACAGGCCTAGTTTATTTTCTTGAGTAAGACTTTGGACTCTTATGCAACAAGGGATGTGGGTTCAAAGCCAATCTTCCCCATCAGCTTATTTTGTTTGGCAAGACACTTCACTCCAACTGCCTCACCTGGTCTGGGTCTAAGTGGGTACCAGGCTTTAAAAGCAGGATTGTCCCTGTCTTGTAGTTACTGTAATTGTGCCAAACAGGCTACAGGTCTTTTCTGATCTATTACTAACTTTGGCTGCTCTTGAGGACACCCAAATAAAGCCACAGCCTTCTTCCATTCATCCCTGTCCGCCTGTTGCCATAATTTAATCAACTTTGCAGAGTGAGTGAGGGTGGGTTGGTGAGGGGCATAGCTTTTACCACTCGCCAGTGGGTTCAGCCCCCCTGCAACATTAAGATAAAAGGGGTCCCATCTAATCCCCTGCCCCTGCACTCCTGCCTCCAGTTTCTGTGTTATCAAGAGGAGATAATGCACTAGGCTAGCTAGTGGTGAGAGCTGAAAGCGAGTGGTGACAAACACACACACACACTTCACAAACACACAAGCAAGGTGCATCACTTTGCTTTTCAACACCCAGCTAACATAACACAACTTACATGTTAAGGGCCTGGTAGGTTTTGGCCTTAAAATGCCCTGTATATAAACCTTAGCTTAAACAAAAATAGCATGTTTAATATTTCTAGTGCTTCTAGAGTTTAGCTGTCTAAAAGATAAAAGAATTCTGTCAAATAATTGTACTACAGTTTTCTAAATAAATTTTGAATCTTGAGCCTCTCGTGGATGATACCTGAGAAAAACTAAAAAAATCATAAGAGTCAATATTATATTGTCTGAGAATAATCTTATACAAGTTAATAAGATCCCCACTCAGATGTCTGTATTTCGGGGATAGCAATTCTAAAAATTTCAACCTCTCTATATATTGTAAATGAGAAAAATTAAATACTAGCTTTGTAGTTCATCTCTGAACTTTTTCAATGATAATTTATTACCTCTTAAACATTGGATTTCAAACACGATTCCCATACTCCAATACTGAACGAATGATAAATTTTTACAGGGCAATGAAGGTGTGAGTATTTAAATATATAAAGCTTCTATAAATTACTCAGCTCAACTCATTTACTCCAAGTAATTTATTCGCTCTTTTAACATATGTATTTATATGTTGATCAAAAGATAAAGTTTAATCAAATTAAACACCTAGATCTTTCTCAGAGTCTAACTAATACGTGATTGAAGGATTGGATTTCCCTATGTGTAGGACCTAACATTTAGAAACATTAAAATTCATTTGCCAAATCTGACCCCAGTTAATCATTTTGTAAAACATGACTATTTGCAGAGGGATCATAAATCTTAGTATCATCAGCAAAAATCTTACATTTACAATTGATGACATCAGGTAGATCATTAATATAGATAATAAAAAGGAGTGGCTCCAACATACTTCCATGTGGAATACCAGTAAAGACAGATGGGAACTGAGAAACCTCATTTCTCACAACCATTTTTTGCGAATGTTGCAAACTATTATTGTAAAGCATGGTGTAATGGTTGATGTGAGAACTTGATAAGTGCAACCCTAACAATAACTTAAAGGAGGTTGCTTGCTGTAACCATTTCCCTAAATGGAGTAAAGATAGTGAAAAAGATATGTTGAAAGACAACAGCAGAGATCTTGATATAGCCTGACCATTGTTCTCTCATTCTTTCAGATGATGATGAGTGCATAAATCCTGGATTATGTGGCAATGGGACTTGTGAAAACACTGTTGGTGGTTTTGACTGCTCTTGCAATTCAGGTTTTGAACCTGGTCCGAGGATGAAATGTGTTGGTAAGTAAAGATCTATATAGTTGAGCAACAATTGTTGGTTGTTAGTATTGATTATCGAACTATAATATTTACTGTTTGCAAAGTTTTGTTTTATCAAAAAGTGTTTACTAAACAATTGCCAATTAAAGAGTTTGAAATATATTTACGAGTACAAGGCACTATTGTAATTTTTGGTATTTCTAATAAAATTTTTCATTACCTAATAGTGATTCTTCTAAGAGGAAAAAAAAATATACATTTATAATGACATTTTGTTTGTTTGACGAGCTGTAAAAATTCAAACTTCTCCCATCATTCTAGATATCAATGAGTGCAGGACATCACTGAATCAATGTGCTTTCAGATGTGCAAACTTGCCTGGCACATTTACATGTATTTGCCCCATGGGCTACAAAGTTGCTGCTGACCAAATTCACTGTGAAGGTAATTCAAATTGTCAATGCTGTGATATGGTTGTGATAGTGTGGACTACAAGGGAATGCATTGATGCTGAAATTCAAAGAATAGTTTACTCATATGAAAATTAAAGCTCTAATGATATTATCAAGCATATTATATTTATTGAATTTATGTCAATTTAATTCATTGTATTTTTATTTATCCCCCATGGGCAATTCCAACACAAATGACTGTGCATATAATGGATTCAAGTGTTTGCTCTCTTTATTTGTTTCACAAGGCATTAAGCTTATTGACAAAGTAATTTCAAAACAATAACTTTGTTTGTTTGTTCATTACTTAGATAGTATGAAGGAGAGCGATTGGTGAAGTTTGCTTTTGCATGATCTGTCATTTTATACTTTTTAAAAATACCTTTATTAACTTAGTGATATTTTAATTAGCGGACAATACTTTTTCTTATCCAATTATCTTTACACACTGTGTTTTTCTTTCCTTGTATTAAAATCACATTTTTAACTTTTGTTTGTACAAATGACAACTGATGTTAAGTCACTTTTGAATTGCTAGAAAATGGACAATAAAGATTTATTGCTTACTTACTTACTTACCTACCTACCTACCTACCTACCTACCTACCTACCTATCTACCTACCTACCTACCTTCCTACCTACCTACCCACCTACCTACCTACCTACCTCCCTACCTACCTACCTACCTACTTACTTATCTCCCCAAAACTATTTCATTAAAGACCTCTAATGATTTTGATGTATTTTTTACAGACCAAGTATGAAATCAGGAATGTATAAACTTTTCTAGGAGTGAAATGCTTCTGGTGATGATAGTTTTCAGGAGATGAATTTCATTATCTTATCTGTCATTCATGATGAGGGTTGAGATTCTCATTCATTATTTCCAGATGTTGATGAATGTAGCACTCCTGCCAATACCTGCAAATATGCTTGTAAGAATGTGGTGGGATCATTCTTGTGTGTATGTCCAGAAGGTTACAAACAAATCGGACGAGATGAATGCAGAGGTAAATCTTGACAAAATACAAAAGATATATCATGTTCTTGCTTAAAAATTTGTCCTCTCTTCCTCTGGCTAGCTATTTAAATGTCTAACCATAATTATTTTTTTTAGTCTTCGTATTTCATTTTCCCTGTTAAGTAAAAGTAATGCCAACTCACATACTGACTTATGAATTGAAAATAAATTATCAGCTAAGTTTGTATTTCTACAAATTGTTCTGAATCTTCAAGGTCAGAACTCTGCTAATTTGTTCGCTCATGATTGGTTTGAAATTTATTGATTACTTCAGTTACTCAATGAAGATATCTCTTATGATTTTTAAAAATTAAAGTTAATAATAGAAATTATACCCTGACAAGCAAATGGTCCCGTTCTATGAATGCGATTAGAAATGCAAATGCAACGCGTGCAGGACCCATTTGAAAATCATATGCTTTTGGTTGTAAAATTATTTTTAGAGGTAAAATTTGAGAGGATCAAATTTGATTTCTTTATTTCTTATTCTTGCAGTTACATAGAAACACAGACTGTGAATTGAAAAACGATAAGGGTGGTCATTCATTTTTTGTGTGGCTAGTTTTTGTGTCTATTGATCGCATCGATCATGGAAGTCACAAAGTTACTCCTTTATAGATATAGATACAGAGGTGTATTTTATTTTAATTAATTCTTATTATTATCAGTTTGTTTATGATTCTTGTGATATTTATGATTCTTTTTTTGGTTTCGTTTTTTTATTTCAACATTACATGCCAGTTACTTGAATAATACCTTTCCATTTCTTTTCAATGTTTGTTTAAGAGATATTTTATTCCAATTTTAGAAGGATTCATTTGGTGAAAATGATCCAAGTATTTTTTCAATAATAAATTCAGAGTAGAGATAAAAAAATGTTTTTAAGGTTTTGTTTATGATTGCAGTCAATAATTTTTAAATTTCTTTTCTTCTTTTACTTGAAGACATTGATGAATGCAGAGAACAACCAGGCGTTTGTCAAAATGGCCGATGCTCAAATACTGAGGGAGGATTCAGGTGTGATTGTTATCCTGGTTTTGAAAGGACAGAGGATGGCAAAGCTTGCTTTGGTAAATGAGTTCTTTCGTATTTAAAACCTCTAAGTAAACAAGAAAGGGAAAAAAGCAACTATTTTGCATGTGTGAATTCAACTCTACGATTTTATATGATATATTTAAATACATATTATGTATTGAATGAAAAAAGATGGAAGTCAATGAATCAATAGCATTTACATTTTTATCTTGTTTTGTTTTGTTATCCTTGTAACTTCATACCGCCTTAACAGTGTCGGGACCCAGCTTCAAGGAGCTGGGAAAAACTCAGAATCACAAGAAATGAAGACAGGCAGATGATCAACCTTGCATAATCTTGCGTGGCGTAATGAGTAATACATAAGGGATATTACTCAATCTTAAGCCAAACAATAATTGCTATTGCCTTTCATGGTATCTGCTCATTGAGAAAGACCAATGAGCCAATTTACCACAGGGCAACCTTTTTATCTTGCATATTTATAACTCAGGGTGATTAAAAAAAAATATGGCAAAAACCATCAAATGATGTGTCAAAAACTATTAACATTCTAAATCTCTAGCATGAATGCATGTTTTGTATAACCGTTCAAGTTTTATTTCATGCTTTAAAAATGGTCAACGTGGCCACTGCCGGTAAGCTGGACAACATCAAACCGATATAAGAATTCTTCCCATGTGCAATTCAGTATGTCACTGTCACATTGATTGCAACCGTTGTACCATCTTTCAAGTTATCCATGCCTACTGTCTGGAAGTAGTGGAACATAAACTTTGTCTTTAATAACATGCCTCCACAAGAAAAAATCACACACGAGGTCTGGGTATCTGGCAGGCAAATCATAGAGGGCAAGGTCTTAAACACCTCTCCTCAAAATCCTTTGCTGAGGTACTTTTTCAGTTGATTGATCTCCCCAAAAATTCAGTTGCAATCAAAACTAACCTAAGGACAATGGTGAGTTTGTCACCCAATCAAACTTAGATCACTACTCTATCAAATAACCACTGATTCAGTCTACCAAAATGCAATAGACATGAACAAATGCGTAATGATTTGGCTGTATTCTTTTTTGATCACTCTGTATATTTGCTTTATGGGGAAAAAAATCACTCTAACTTGCATGTATAAATCAGTCAAGAATGTTTTTTAACTTTTCAATGATGTGATGTAATTTTTCTATGTTCAGATATCCGGTTGGATTACTGCTTCCTTGAACTGGAAGCTGGACGATGTGTCAGATCATCAGACCTTGCTCAGCTGTCCAAAGCTGAGTGTTGCTGCTCCCTTTCAGCAGCTTGGGGAAGAGGCTGTGAGAGATGCCCCCCTCAAACATCCAGTGAGTATATTATCAACCGTATGCACTATGCTGCAATTCATGTTAAGTAATGCAAGTCAATATTATATATTTATTCCATTTCTGAACTGACTTGAATTTGTTGAGGCTGATCTTAAAATTCTTTTTTCCCCCTTTTTTATCACCATAATGCCTCTAACCAATCCTTTTCTTTCATTTTGTATGTATCCTATGTATGTGACATAACTTTCTTTTCTAACTCTTAGGGCTATTTCCACAGATGGTTGGTTGGTGTCCATGGTGGGCACTTCTACTTTTGTTTCTCTCCTTTTACAGTGAAACTATTGCCTTACTTTTCCCCCTTTCCTTTTGTTTTTGTTGTCTTGTTTTGGTTTCAGTGGTCATCTCCTATCTCATGACTTCAGGGATATAACTCCAGGGTCACAAATTAGACAAACTGAGTTCTTAAGTACATAAAGGGGGTCTAAAGTTACTGGGTTTTCCTGGACCATTATGCTGTTATGGGTGACAGCTATTGCTTATTTTTTAAAGGAAAGATGATATTTTTTGTCACTGTAAATCATCTGTCAGTGGTGTTGATGTGTCTTTTGAGAGGTGATTTTTAAAAAAAATTGTAACTCATCTCTCTGGTGTTTGTGATTTGATCTGTTCTCTTTTTATCTAGTTCTATCCTCTTACTTTTCCCTGGGCTCCTCTATGGCCCTCATTTGTTATGGAACCCTAAAACCAAAAATATACAAACATTGGGCTATTTCCTAATCATTGAAAGGAACTTTAAAAGATTCCTTTTTTTTTTTTACTTGAGCTTATGTAAGAATAATACCACATACTACTTTCAATTCACAGTGGCTTTCAACATGTTGTGCCCTCAAGGACCTGGGTTGACACCAGATGGAAAAGGTGAAGACTCATTAGCTAATAGATTATGCTGAGAAAATCTTGTATTTTTCCCCCAATGGCCTTGCAACTACTAGTGAAATTGAAACTTGCATTCAATCTTTATAAAAATATTTCTGCCTTTGATTTATATGAGACAAGAACTATTTTAAAAGTACATCAAACTGATATAAATGCCGTATGAAAATACTCTACCACTTTATAAAATCTGATAATTTCTGTTGTATTTTCTCACTTTTTTTGTCTTTATTCATTCTTTTTTTTCCTTTAAAAACTATTGCTTTTGATTTAATTAGGATTAAAAATTCTTATGATGCTTTACTTTTACGGGTACAAGTACAAATTTTCAGAGGTCAATTATCATGGAAATGATACACTGTTTGTTTTTCTCTCTCAGACATTGATGAATGTTCCAGTATGCCAGGAGCATGTAGCAATGGTCACTGTCTGAACACAATGGGTTCCTACCGCTGTGTCTGCAATAAGGGCTACAAGACTGATCCAACAGGAAAAAGATGTGTTGGTGAGCTCGGAAGATTTATACGTATTATAGAGTCATCAGCCTAAAAATTAACTTATGGATAATAAAAATAGCAGAGAAGTATTTGATGATGATGACCTCTTTGCTTTCTGTTTAGGGAGTCACAACTCTAACCTGATAACAGTTGAATTATCAACTTGAGATTATTGAATGCAGATTTGAAGTATATATCTTTTTTAATTTCGTTACAAGATCAAATAGTGAACAATTATTTTCATTTTCAGTATCTAAATTGAATTCTAAAAACATTGGATTTTTACTGAATTTTTCATTTTTAACCGATTGGTACCAAATATACCAAATTTTTCTCTGCTTCACCTTTACAGATGTGAATGAGTGTGTTCAGGAAAATAAACCTTGTGAATACACATGCTCAAACACTGAGGGAAGTTATGTTTGTGGATGCCCTGTTGGTTATGTGCTGAATATGGACGGACATACTTGCAGAGGTAGAATACATATCCCGTCCCACACCTCATAAAACAAATTTTCATGCTTGTATTTTAGAAAGTAACAGTTAAAGGAAAAAAAAAAATTGGTGGAAATTTTACACTGCAGTTCTGACCTTTTGATTTATTTTCTTTTCAATATATGAATAATTCTTTTAAAGCTTTCCCAGTTAGAATTGGTATTTTATTTCACTAATGCTATAGTATTGTGTTTTTTGCAATGAATTTAGAAAACATTAATCTCATGAACTCAAAATCAAAAAATGCCTTTCATTGACAAAGTTGCTTTTGAGTGACTTTGGTATGTGCTTTGAATTATCAAAATTTTTTAAGGTAGATTTTAAAAAAAGAAATATCTTTCTTTTACATCATCCCCTTTTCTCTATTGTTAGCTCATTTGTGTTGTTATCAAATGTCCCATATTGAAAATGCAGTGTGTGTGTGACTTTCAGTGATCTTTTTTCTTTTCTTTTTTTTTATTTCCTTCATGGCTTTTGGCTTTTGTTTTTTTGTCTTTTTTTCATAATTTTCAAAATCTTTTAATTTTCATTAGACTTTTACAGAGATAAAGTTTAAACTTACAACTGAGATTACAATATGTTTAATAGTAATTGTCCTTTTAATGGCACCTACACAGTGCCTTAATTTTCCAGTTGTCGTTTCCTTGTAAGACATAGAGAGTTTAAGTGTGTTAATCTCAGTTTTAAAGACAAAAGGTTGAGCTGCCTTTAACAATATTTCTCAGATGTGGATGAGTGCACTACCATGCGTCATGATTGCTCTGGAAAGTGTGTTAACACCCCTGGCAGTTTTGTCTGTGAATGCCCAGAAGGACAAAGAAAGACAAGAGGAAACCAGTGTGAAGGTTACCAACTTTTGATTTTCCCTTAGAAGCATCTTGTTGGAACAGTAAAAAAAAAAATTATAATGAAAGATTTTCAAAACAATCCATTATTTGTTTCCAAGCAAGAATCTAGAGGTAAAGGAAGATAAATAGTCTGGTAATCTACTAAAACCAATATGAAATTTAAATTGAATGAATTTGATACCACTAATTCAACTTCCTTCTTTTGTTTACTAATGTTTTTTTCCCCTATCTCTATCAACCAGACATCAATGAGTGTGTGGAAAAACCACATCTATGTGGTCCAGTTGGAACTTGCCATAACACTCATGGTAGTTTTAAGTGTATATGTCCCAGAGGCTACAGAACAGATTCTTCTGGCACCAAGTGCATTGGTGATTACTGATTTATTGATTTATTGTCACATAAAAAAGAAATTATGAATAAATTTTATGTTCAGTACAAAGAAGTGAAGGGGTAATGAACTTTACCACACTTAACTCACTCTGTTGAGTGTGGATATAAAGCAGAGGTCCCCCTTGTTGTAGATCAGACAGCCTTGTCTCTGTTTGGAACATGCCCAAACAGGCAGTTTGTCTCATCATTTGTCACTTGTTGGTTGTCTGCCAAGGAAATGGTATTGTAAAGTGCTGAGGGCATGGCAGCGTCTGTGAATAGGCACTTTATAAATGTCCATATTTATTTATTCCATATCCAATGAGGAATATCTTATTCAACATTAGAAATAAATATATGGTAAAGAAACAGTATTTTCAAAGCCCAAATTGTTTAAAAAGAAATTAAAGTAAGTAAATTTGCAAGCATTTTTTAGCATCATTGTTGAAGACTTTTGTAATGCTCTCACTCTAATTTTAAAATCTTTATTCATTTTGACTAGTTTAGCCAGGGATGTAATGGTATTGTAAAACACACAGGTGGATATGTGCTATATAAATGCTGTCTATTATTACTATTATTATTATTATTATTATTATTAATATTTAAACAATTCAAAAACAATTTTTTTCCAGACTTGGATGAATGCAAAGATGGAAAGTGTGAGGGAGAGTGTGAGAACATCCCTGGAAGCTTCAGATGTGAATGTCCTCCTGGTTTCACCCTCCGCCCAGGAGGAAAATGTTCAGGTAGAAATTTCAAACAAGATGTTCAGTCATAATATTTTAACTTTATCAACCTCCTTTCATATCCTTTCATGGTGCGTATTTTCTAACAAATGCAAAGTGCTTTTTTTTTCAATCAGAAAGGGGAACAGAATTAAACAGAGTGGGATTCAATTGTGAGAAATTACCATTTCAATTGTTTTAATTTTTTTTTTCTTGTCCATTGTGACTTGGTTGGTGTATCTTTTATAATATTATTTAAATACTTAACTAAAACCACACATAACTTTATTCCAGTTGCTTAAAACAATAGAAATGAAGTAAGATTGTTTTAACAAATGATATCTGTTAGTTCATGAAAATTTATAGCTTATCCTTTGCACAGACCACACACTAATGCTTTTATGATTGTTTAACAGTCTGTTTAGGTTAATGTATAATTGCTCTTTTCTTAGATGAGAATGAATGTGCCACTGATTACGTGTGTGGATTTGTTGCCTCATGTGTAAACTTGCCTGGCAGTTTTGACTGTCAGTGCGGTGGAACTCTCAACTTTGACATTGGGTCTCTCAATTGTATTGGTACGCATATTTTCTTGATTAATATTACTTCTTTCATCAATCAATTGATTTTTCTTTTTGAAAACTGGATAAATTTTTGAAAACTTAATAAATAAGAAAAAGTAAACATGCAAGACTCACTATTTTATCAGCATGATCTCATGATAATGATAATGCTTAAGTCTTTCAAATAGATAATAAATGCTCATTTGACTGCACTGAAATCCTCCACAACTTTTTTGGAAAATGTGACGATGAAAGTGTTTCTTTTTGTCTTAATGAAGACGGCAATGTATGTGGAGGCCACCCCTGCCTGTTTGGCTGCTCACCCTCCAGCGGAGGCGGCACCTATGTGTGTGGTTGTCCTCCAGGATATGAACCTATTGGCAAAGGGTAAGTACTGACAAAAAAACTCCCCAAAAGTAACGATTTTGCAATAGGCACCTTTTTGCCCATAAACATAGTCTTGATGAACTATTCCATGAGTTAGTGACATGTTTTGGGAGGGAATTTTCTCTAACTGAAAGACTGCTCCTCTGTTTCATAATATTTTGTGTGTTACCCCTGAGCTGTTTGACCAATGATCCATGTAACTAAGGCTCTTAACATGTTATGGGCCATCCATGTATTTGAAGGTCTTTGCAAGATCAGCTCTCATTATTCAATGTTTGAAGCATGGTTGCTTGAAATCTCTTTATCTATCAGGTAAGATTTGAAGGGTAACAGAGGTTTTGCCATCTTTTCTTCCATTTTCTACCTTTCTGCATCTACACTTTGTCCAGGCTAGCAAACACAATACTGTCCATATTTTTAAAGTGGTCTTATCTATTTTCTGTATTTTAATTTATGTTAATCAATCAATAATGTTAACCTGCATCTTTCCAACTCTTGATGAACAATAGAACATGACAATTTTAACTATTTAGATTTTCACATTCGTATTTGCCGACTACTCAACAAAAGTTAAACCTTTCTGGAACTTAATAATGTATTGTATCTAGTGTATTTGTAGCAACAAACATTTTAATACCATAAAATAGTTTTTCCTAGGATAATCAAGTCATTTTAGCATGATTTTTTTTCTTCAGGCACTGCATCAGTACAGCCACAGCAAGTACCACGTACCCATCAGGCGTGGAGCTACCGCATGAGCCAGGCCCTGACTCGGAAGGAGCCCTGCCACCAGGGGAGGGATGCTACCAGTGTGATCATGATTTTGGGGAAATTCCCCTCTCTAAAAGGGCAAAGCGGAGCACTGGCAGGTGAATTATAAATAAATGTATAGTTGTGTCTGTTCAATCTGATGGTAAATTCATATTATAAAAGCAAGATATTTTATAATACTTTATTTCCTTCATGAAGGAGAAAAAAAAACATTCTTAAACATTCTTCGTAAACCTGATAATCAGTTACAGAATGTCTTTTTCTTTTCTTTATTCAATAACAGGGAGTTCAGAGAGGCTCAAAGTATAGATGAACTGGTGGACTACTATTCAGGATCTGTTGGTCTTTCCACAAAAGGCAAAGCAGGAGAAGGAATTAGGAAGAAACGAAGTGTTTCACATCGCTTGCGCCACAAGAAGGTACCCACCATAGCTTTGCTTTTAAGTATTACAGACATTAACCTGCACTCAGTATTTTTCTATCTCTATTTTGATTCATATTCAATAAAAAGTTTAATGCGTTTTGAGGGATCTTGTAACAAAAATACCGTAATATTTCTAACTCAAACCAACTATAAACTTTTATTTTTGGAAGGTTACATATGGATAATTTTTCTTCTTTATCTCCCCCGCCACCCCCCTCTCCCCCTGTAACTGATTGAACTTACTTTGAGTTTTGGCACCCTTATGAATTTATCATCCTTGGTTCTTAAACATTCAGTATGAACAGCATTTGACTGGTCATCTGAAAGTACCATTCACTTTCTGTTAGATACCTGATGAATCCTTCCCACTACAGGCTTAAGGGGAGGTTTCTGACTTAAGAAATGTCAGTTTCAGTTATATTTTAACCCCAACAGAAGATATCTTTTGGTTTTGAAAATCTTCCCTGAGGAGAGGACTTCTAATTTCAGTAGGGTAAAGAATGAACTTTCTGTTTTGTTTCAGCTGTCTGTGACAGTGCCAGACAACAGCACTCTATTCACCCCTAGCTTGGATTCTGAGACACTTGTGATGTACATGCAGCAAAACCAGACCAAGCCTCGCACCAAGCTGGTGAAAATGATTCCTGCCCTGTCTGCTCTTCGACACAATGTTCGCTACAAGATCATATCTGGCAATGAGGATGGCTATTTCAGTATGCACAAAAAGAAAGGAGTCAGCTCTCTCCACTTTACACAATTTGTTAAAGGCCCACAGACTTTCCATCTACAGATAGAGTGCCGACCTGTGGAGAGTGACGAGAAGATTGGGGACAAAATAATGCATTTAGACTCATACATTTACAAGCTTGTTATACATGTGGTAAAGGACGTATGAGAGAGAAGCCATCTTTTTAAAACTGTTCTTGTGTGTTGAAACTTTTTTTGTGTGATAATCTCCATTCTTTTGTGATTCATTGTTGGCAACACTTAGGATTGAATTGATAATCAATTTTGTTCATATTAGCTGTCCAAAATTGTTAACAAAATGTGTAACTTCACAGTAAAACTCCTTGTCATAGTTTGTATTGTTATTTGTTTGTTTTAAAAAATTGCTTTCATTTTTTTTTTTGCATAAAATTTTCTTTTACTGGAGTCTTCTTCCCAATAGACAATTATTTTGTAGTTACATTATCATCAATCATCTGGAGCTCAGAGTCTTGTTAATAATAATGAATTTCCAAAAATATGATGCTCACCCAATATATGAGTGACTGTATCAAGGCAGCCGCATAATAAGTTATACAGGAATCTGATTTACTCCAGTGATAAAATCCTCATTGTTTATGTTTTGAAATGTTAAAAGGCTTGTGTGTATAAGAATGTAACCTATGACTGATGAAAAGAGTTATGAGTGCAAATGAAGCTTACCACAATACTCATCTTTGTTCTCTTAAATTTATTTTATTGGAGCTATGCTCTCTCATTAAAGCAACAACTATCACATTTCTCTATTTCATCTTTGACCACTTATCAGCCCCTTTTATACTTCAAAATGCACAAAGAGCTTAGATTTTTTCTTCAAGAAACACAATTTGTAGTGGATCCAGATATTACTGTTTTAGACTATTATAGTTTACCAGTTGCTGTTGTATCTTTTAATATTATGGACTATGCATTTATCTACAATGCTCATGATATTCCTTCAGTATTTAAATAAAGCTAACATTTTACTTACTTTCCTTTGATGTATGTCTTTTTCTTTTGGCACTGAGGCTCTTGCAGGAATCAAACCGGATTCCTTTTCAACTGAACCACTCAAAAATTGTGGTCGCTCAACAGTTAAAACCATAAAGAGAGCAATGTGAACATGGTGAAAGAAGAATTAATTTCTGTGTATGAATATAGATTTCCTTGAACCTTCAATTCTGTTCAATTTTCTTACCTTGACAATTTATTCCAAAATAACTTGTCAAAGTCTATTTAATAGAGCTTGCAAAATATATCTTTCCAGAGTTGTCTCCCTTAAATTACTGTGTTCAATCAGCTTCCCAACAATTCTCATCATGCTGAAAAACAAAAATTGTTTGACATGGTGACTGTTTTTGAGCTGCAGGAGGCGTTTTGTTCTTTTCCGGATTCTTTGAATCAGAGAGTCAACTCATGAAGGAACCTTTTTTGAAAACCTTAATAGAAAAAGTTTATTCAATGAGTCGCTTTTGTTCAATGAGAAAAGTCCAGAAACTTATTGCACAGACCATATTCATAAAATTTAGGTCTTCTCACTGTAAAATCAACCTGTAATTGTAACAACAAAAAATTGTTGCCAACAATGATACCAACAGATTGTCACTTTGCTGCAAAACTGTAAGTTACACAGTAACATGTTTAAGTTGTATGAGTCTTGCTGCAAAACTCCTGTAAATTACACAGTACCATGTTTAAGTTATAAGAGTCTTACACAAAACTGTAAGTTACCCAATAACATGGTTAAGTTATAGGAGTCTTGCTGCAAAGCGACAAAATATTACTTGGTTGGGTGAAAAATCTTAATTTCATAAATTTAAATGATTTTGAAATTTTCACTGGCAAGTTGTCTTTACAAAAGCAATGCACAAACCAGATCATGTTGCTAAAAAGGAGCTCAGACCTTGCCTCCAGCCCAAAAGGTTAATGAACAGGATGATGACTCAATAAATTTTGTTTGTTTGTTTGTTTATTGGAGGTTTTAGGGCCCCACAACACACAAGGGTCATAGAGGAGCCCAGAGGAAAGT